>VMBQ01002799.1:50418-110189 GCA_007657795.1 Dreissena rostriformis | reverse complement strand
ATGTGCTTCGCGGTTAACGGCGTACCGTCAAAATACAGGTACAAGAAAAAAAAAAAGAAAAAAAAAATACAACAACAAAAAAAAAAACAAAAAAAAATGGTTAGTGTGATAATGCAAGGAACAAAATAGCGTTGTATTTTCTAACTCGTATAAATGATGGGAAGTATTACAAAAAACATATACAATTTACAATATAATTTAAAATACAATTCACAATACAATTCACAATACAATTCAAAATACAATTCACAATACAATTTACAATACAATTTTATGTATATATGGACACACACACAACTAGGATAAAAAAAGAAAAGAAGAATTATTTGATATTTCTTAAAAGGGTGTTAGCGAATTTACTAAATCTATGTAGATAATCAACATTTTCTGTGGTCATTATATATTTGAGTTTATAAACACTAGGAACAGGTCTTGAGAACATAGTTATATCGATTCTAGTAAAGTGGGTGCAGTTTAAAATGTAATGTTCTTCATTGCCGATATAGCCTTCATTACATAAAGTGCACAATCTATTTAGTTCGGGTGTGCCGTTCCATCTGCCAGTTTCGATTGGGAAATGGTGATTAGCGGCGCGGAGCTTTAATATAGGTACAAACTTAGATTTGGGAAGAAACTTAAGGTAATTTTCAAATTCAAAATTGTTTTTAAATGAATTACTATGTATACAATTTGTCTTTGTTTGATTGGTTCAAGTCTGCATGCCACTGCTGAATGTATTGATCAATGAGTACATGTTTAACTTGTAATGCTAGTGATTTTATACTGGGCGAGTTTTGTTCATGCCACACGATCGATTTTCCTGTCGTATCCTATATTTGTTTAATTTTAGATATCCATTTAGAGTTACGCGAATTGTTGTTGATAAGGTTAATATACATTTTTTGAGAATATTTATTGTCATTACCTAAAAGAGTTCTACTCCAAAAGCCTATCATTTTGCTGTAAATAGTTACAGATAGCGGGTATCTACCAAGTTCACCATAGAGCATATATGACGGAGTACTTTTACGTGACATAGTAATTTTTCTTAGGAATTCTCTATGTACTCGTTCTATAATGTCTAAATTTTCGTAACCCCATATTTCACAGCCATATGTCAGTATTGGTACAATAGTATGGTCAAACAGTTTTAATGTTAAATCTAGCGGCAAATCTGAATTATTTGCACGGATATAAAGTAAATGCATTAAATTTGTAGGTTGTTCAACATTTCGACGTGCGCTTAGAAATGAACCGTAAGCCGAAAATATGACACCAAGGTATTTGTATTGCTTAACAATTTCGATTTCATTTCTGCCAGTTTAAAATTTATAGGGCGCGATGTTTCTAGCCCCAAATATGATTATTTTTTGTTTTATTAGTGTTTGTATTGAGTTTCCATTGAGTGCAGTATTCATCAAATGCATTTAAACTTATTTGAAAATCTTTTTCATCGTCTGACAGATTTATAGTGTCGTCGGCGTATAACAAAACAAGTAGCTTCAGCCAGAGATAAGCACTAGGTGGATCAGGTATTTCAACACCTTTACCTTCGCGTATAATAATATGGATCTCAAGGTCAAAAATATAGAAAAAAGGATCGGTGAAAGATTTTCACCTTGCCGAACGCCGTTTTTGCATGGGAAGAACGGAGACGAGTTATGGTCTAGGGAAACGCATGATTTGATATTTTGGTACATGTTATAAATAACATTAAATATTTTTCCTGTAACGGAGCTTGATAGCAGCTTAAACCAGAATCCATTTCTCCAGACTTTGTCGAAAGCCTGAGAGAAATCTATAAAGGCACAGTACAACTTCTTTTTTATTTTTGAGCAGGGTTTCAATAACAGATTGAAGAACACATATGTGGTCCATACAAGATTGATAACTTTTCTAAAACCTGCCTGGTTTTCGTTTAAAATTTCATTTGATTCCAAAAATGTGTTAAGTCTCTCACTTAAAATTGATGTGAAGAGTTTTCCAAAACAACTTAATAATATTATGGGCCTATAGTTATTAGGGTCGCTGCGGTCACCTTTATTTTTGTAAATAGCGTAAATTTTGCCTTGAAGCAAGCCATTAGGCATATGACCAGTATCAAGTATCATGTTGAACAACTTTACATAAATAGGTAGAAACATGTGTTTAGTATTTTTTATATATTCATTTAGTATGTTATCACTTGGCCCAGCTGCTTTTTAATTTTTAAGGCGTTGAATATTCGCTTCAATTTCGGTCTCGGTAAAAGGCATGTTTAATTCCAGCGTGTCGTATGGAACCGGTTCACTTGTATCTAAGTAAAACTCATTGTTTTCGGTCGTGCTTTCATTACAATTTATGTTTTTAAAATGACTATATAGCGAATCCAAACTCGGTGATTTCTTAGATTTTTTAGCGCCAATTCTATCTATATATTTCCAATATTCTTTAGGACTCTTCGAATGCATTGTACGTAATGTTTGTGCATTTTTAAATTTATATTGGTTATTAAAAAAATTCAAAGTTCTCTTGTAATTCCTACTAGCATTTTGTAACAGAGTCTTATTTAATAACGATCGCTCGCATTTATATATGTTTTTGGCTTCATAATAGCAAGTTTGTGCTTGTTTACATTAAATACCAAACCATGGCCTTATAAATGCATGATTGTATGAACATTGTTTGGTGAAAGTTTCGGCAGCGGCATTTTGGAACATTATGGTAATAGTGTTAGTTATTTCATCAATCGATGATGGTGCACAAGGGCAAACATCGCACAGATATTTAATGTGGTCAATTTTCTCTTGGTTAATATTATTAATAAAACTCCTCTATAAATTTTGTTTCCATTTTGCGCTTGTGTTATCTTTATGCAATTTCTGCTTGTGTGGCGGTGCTACTTTAATATTGCTCGATACGGTAAATTTAATTATAGCGTGACCATCAGAAAACAGCGAATCCGTCTCGATTATCCCGAACGCGGTTAAAAACACAAAACATTCAGCGGTGGCAATGGCATAATCGATAACTGAGCTATTCCGGTAAGTAAATTGACCAGTGTCTATGTCCGTGCCCATTCGACCGTTTAGAATAAACAGATTGTTATTACGACAAATATCGACCAATGCTAATCCGTTACTATTGGTTTTTTTATCCAGAGATGTTCTGGACAGTGGTACATTACATTTGGTTAAGATATGGGACTGTTAAGTGTACTAAGGGTGTCGGGATCGATACCCTGTATATCTGCACAGAAATCATCAATGCATGTACAATCTGGCAGAGTGGCTGTTCTGGCATTCATGTCTCATAAAAGAATTGTGTGTTTAAATTCGCTACACGTTATTCTTATTTCGTGGTCTAATTGTAGAAAATCATCGCCATTTAGGAATTTAGATTTTTCTGGTGGAACATAAAGCACACCTAACATAATTTCATCGTCTGTGTTAGTTGACATTTTGGAAATATTAAGCCTTAAAACATATTCACTATTAGATTTTTTTAGTTTCTGTCCCATGTAGAATGTCATTTTTTACGAAAACACCTATTCCACCAGATTTTCTCAGGTACGTTTGAGTTCTATTTTTGGCTATATATGTTTAGTTTGGAACATCTTCAGTATCAGTGTTATCCAAATGAGTCTCAGTAATACAAACTATATCATAACTATAAACAAAGTCAATAAAGTCTGGAAATTTGAGTCTGTGTTTAAGGCCCCAAACATTAAGGGAAGTGATTTTTAGCTCACTGACACAATCTGCTATTATGTCCGGAGTAGCGTTCCTCACATTTTCCTTGTTGGGTGTGCGGTCATTTCCGGCCGTGGTTGAATCGCGCTCGTCCCATGGCCTGGTGAACTGGCTAAGCGCCTGAACAGGTGATTGACCAGTTGCCTTAATGCGGGTCTGATCCTGTGGATATGGTGCATTAGCCCGTCGCCCTATTGGGAAACGCGATCGACTGTGTGATCGTCTTCTGCGTTGGCGGCGAGGGCTCGGGCTGCTCCGTCGAGCTGGCTCAATGCGTGGTCCTGGGGACATCACCGTAGCTGGAAATCGCGAGTGGTCACTGCTAATTGGACCACCGGAATAGCTTTGCTCTGTGACGCTGACGAGGGAAGGTCGGCAAGTTTGTTCATTGTCGTGATTCTGAGCACCCCCTGTGCAGCCTATCTGTGTCGCGTCGCTCAGATTTGCACGGGAAACTCGTGGCACTGATTCGGTAGTATTGTTGAAACTGTGTGTGGGCGGATTTTGAGGCATAGTTGTAATATTTAGACGGCTTCCTTTCATTACAGTGTTCCAATTAGGGAAATAATCACGGTTAACTCTGTTCCCAATCATTAGTTTGGCTGGAAAGACGATTCGGACTTTACTTTCTGGGTTCTGGCTTTTTAGTGTTTTGTAGTCGGGCTACAGGGATTTACGTGCATTTGATATGTCTTGTGGATAATCTCGGTTGACACTCAAATGAGTGCTTTTCAGTTGTGTTGCATAAGATAGAATCAGTTCAGTGTCGGTATAATCACGGAATCGGACTATTATGCGGCGCTGTTGGTTCCGTTTGAACATTCCGAGTCTATGGGCCCTATCAATAACAATGTGATCGCGGAGCCGCATAGTGTCACGCAGAAATGTCTTAATTGTATCGCAACATTCTTCACCCATGACTTCGGGGAACCCGCCGAAAACGAGATTGTTTCTACGGGATCTTGCTTCAGCATCTACGGACTTGTACTCAAGTAAGGTTATTATAATGTCCTGATATTCTAACGTTTTTTCAATTTCACTTACTTTGCAGCCGAGTTGTAGCACACTGTCGATTTTACGCCCGATGTCGACCATGTTCGATTCGTTTATTGACATTTTCGAAAGAAGTAGTGACAGTTTATCATCAACACACAAGTTTTTGAAATTTGATTCGTCTCCGGTAACCACACGTTGTCGTTTGCTGTTCCGGACAGTCTCAGAAGTACCATTTCCCCATGTATTCTGATTGCGCTGCGAAAATTCCGTTTCCGATCTCTCTTTGTTATCCATTGTTGTATTGCACAGTAAAGAAAACCGATTTTTAGTCAATATATCATGCGAATAAACGTTCATCACTTCCTAAGGACATTCAATATACTCCATCAAATACTTTAATTGCAGAAAAATTGCAATGTCTTACGTTTTCTTCGAAATGTTTATAAATTTCTATTATTTTTTAGAGAGAGAAAAAAAGTCCGCCGTGTTAACCGGAAGCCCGCGCTTTTTTAATAATGATGATGATGATGATGATGATGAGGAGGAGGAGGAGGAGGAGGAGGAGGAGGAAGAGGAGGAGGAGGAGGGGGGTTATCGATACAAGCATAGAAATGGCGACAGAAAAATAAAAGAGGGAGAATATTATTAAGATATTGTGATCATTTTTTAAATACTAACCCCATTTATTACGTGCGCATAATAATATCGTATTTTCTCAATGGCTTTACTCTCCGTTTTTTCTTCTTCTTTAAATCTGGAACATAAATAAAATAATTGTATATTGCAGATGGGCATATACTTATGTTACCCGATTTCATATTCGCTTGTACAATACAATATTACAATGACATAAGCATCAAAGTATACGGACTTTGTATTGTAACCATAAGTTATAGCAACCAACATATGCGATTAAATCAATAGTTATATTTCGTGTGTCCGTTAAATCCGAATAGTGTCTTTTCAGGAGAAGTAATTAGCATTTTTTTATTACTTTTGTCAATTAATTTAACATCCGAATAATATCTGTTCATGAGAAATTATTCGCAATTTGTGTCTGGTGGTTTAAGAACAAAATGCCACGAGAGACAAAGACTGATCACTCGTCCGGGAGTGGCTTCACAACAAACACGCTTACTTCTTGTATATACTGTAGTCAACAACGCAAAGGATGTCGACACAGAAGGGGCTTGCTGCCGTCAGGACGGAAGGGGTTTCTTTGTAGGGCGACGCCTGGCGAGAGGGAAAGGGACTGTACTCCGCCATCCGAGAAGCTGTAAATAGCGGGACTATTTTGCAGAAAATGAGTATCATTTAACTACTGATGTGACTTGCTTTAACTTGTTTCGTAACCGACCATTAGTTTTTGTTGGCCTTAGATTTTGAAAATCTAGACCATGACACTAACTTAAGAACATATTGAGAACTGAGATCAGTTCTTCTTCAAAAATATTGTGCGGATTCAACATGCTATTGTACGTTAAATGCTGGGCTCATTGAACGCTGAAGCATGTTG
The DNA here is from genome assembly GCA_007657795.1 of Dreissena rostriformis. NCBI lineage: Eukaryota > Metazoa > Mollusca > Bivalvia > Myida > Dreissenidae > Dreissena > Dreissena rostriformis. Next base: position 103,946 of record VMBQ01002799.1, on the reverse strand, counting down.
ATGAATGATACGGGAATGCAGCAATATCAACTGTTAAAATCACGTTTTTATTCGATACTGTGTTCGGGTCAGATTTGATATATTCTATTAAGATTGATGTTATACACTTGTAGAAAGAGCCTTTATAAAGAAAACAGACATAATTATGTACTTTTTGTTTAAAATAAATACTTAAAATAAGTAGAAAGAAACTGAGTCTTGTTTCTGCATTGAGATGATATACCGAGTAATACGTGCTAACGTTTATGTACAAAACCAAGAAAGTATATTTTACAGCGTCACAAATGAATGGATTATAATTTTAGATATTTACAATTCGCCATGGCCGGTCCCAAACCCGGATGAGAAAGGAGGAGGGTTGTGCGCAGGGCCAGCACCCCAGCCACATAAAAAATCAACACGCTACAGAAACCAACACCAAAGAAAACAACAATAGAGAGCTTTGGTGGAGGCCTTATGCGCCAATAGGCACGAAGAGGATTAAGTAAGTTAGTAAGTACAATTCGACACAAATACACATTAAAGTCTCAGCATTAACGAAATCCATCCAGAAAGATGGCAAATCAATAGTGTGCATTACAAAAGAAAAAGAGGTATGACCCATTTTACACTCAAGTTTAAAAGCTATCCAGCTAACCGTTCGTTTATGAATAACGTACCGTGTACTATCATGAATCTCTATCAGATGGTTTGTCCGTAAACTAGACTACTTGTACGTTATTTTAATAAATTACATTTTTGATATCTTTTAAGCGTTTTCCGAAATGAGTCGGGTCCAGATATAATCTGAAGAAATACTAGCTTACACTGTTACAGACTAAATCAAAAGACAATACGTGTCTGAAACATAAAGGCTTTGTTAAACAATTAAACACAAGATAATTTAAGAAAACATAGGCGGAAGGAGAATGGATGGCGTGCAACTTAAGTGTTTTTCAATGACATAACACTAAATTAGGAGAAATGTTATAACGATCGTACAAAGCGATTAAATCATAAGGTTGCTACGGGCTACAATTATGAAACCTGTCTGTTAATAACAAGCGAAATTCATGTTTGGTTTATATCTTTTGTCAACTAAGCAGTTACGGTATGTTTTTTTTTAATGCTCTCGAATCAGGACAGATGGTATGTTTTTTTTTTGTGATGGGATCACATAATGGTATTTTTTTTAAATATAACGACAAATAATTACAACAACTTTATACTCCGCTGCGATCGTGTTGAGCTTCCGGCGTCATCTAGCAGTGAGATGACTTTTCATATAAAGGAGTGAAACTCCAGAAGCTGAAGAAGTATTGCATTCCTATTACAAAACCTTCGTGGTCCTTTATTTATGGCAAGTGACCAATTGCCAAAACAGCACAGTACTGCACAATACGTAACAACATACACATATAGTAGAATAAAGTTGGGGTCACCGCCTTGGAACGGTCAGTGCTAAGCACTGGGTGGTTTAAACCGGTTATAGAGCGCTAAACCTCACACATGGCCAGCAATATTCATGTTACATATAAGTGAAAATAAAATTCAACCGCATAGCATTGCAACTCAAATTAAACAGTAATAAACAGTCATGCCTTCTCAACATTTCCTCGCTGCGATTTAATTTTTTGGGATAAGTTGCATGAAAATCCTTTAAAAGGCACATTTCTAGCACACACAAAAAATATAAATAAAGACGCGAACATTCGACCTTTAAGAGTGATTTCGACCGTAATTTATCATACCTCGTGTATGTCGTTTTCATATGGAATTTTTAAGCAAAAAGCCAATGCTTAATGGGACATGCATTACGCAGTTAGATGGAGGCTCAAGCAATTAAAACTAATGAGTGGCATTGACCTTGAGCTGGTTTTAAAGCCAAGTCAAGAGTTTAAGATCGTCACGCGTGTCAAATAATTCAAGTGTGACATTAGCCTTGAGAATGTATGGGCCTTCTGCACACATCATAACAAAAAGTGTTCAGGTGTTTGTTACCGTTATTGGACCTCATACATCTAAAGAGAAACAAAAGTACAACACATTTATCTTAAATACGACCCCTCCCCGCCCACCAAAAAAATAAATAAATAAAAATAAGGAATAAACACTGCAAAAAAATAATCTTAATAAAAACTAAACAATCACCTTGATTGTTTACATTATACAGTATAAAATGTAATAAAGGACGGTATATTGGAATATAAATATAATGTAATAAATATTCTTACTTACTATTCTGTTTTCTGGTAACTTCTGTTTTCGTGACTTATAGGCCCATCGGGTCGGGTGCAAAGCATATTTGTATATATCTTAATATGATGTTTTGTTATATTGCACATGTCACGATAATAAACAACTTACTTACTTACTTACTTACTTATTGGATGAAATTATTGCGTCAAATTGTGTGTTTAGTTTTATGTTGTTTAAAAGTGTATTTGTATTTTCTATTAGTATGTGTGCACCACTTTAACCTAATGAATTTCTTAAAAATATGTGTGTTGGAAACTAGAGTTTTTCAGTTTGTATTTACCTTAGAATGCATGACATTATTTTCGATGGACTTTGGTTTAAAAACAAATTTGTGTTAAAGAGATGTTAACTTTTTAATAATATTAACAATAAATTATGGATAATTGTTTCAAAATAGTTTATTCATACTATACTTAAGTATTTACCCCCCTCTCCTCTTTCCATTTACCCCCTCTCCACTTTCCATTTTAAGTCAGCCAGAACTATTGTCTGCATGCGTTAATTTTGAGCAATTTTGAGCTCCGTTTTATATTCGTTGAAAGTATCCTTAGTACAAACTTGCCACGTTTAAAAATCACTAGTAACATATCGTATATGACGTTAAAATATAATATTTGGTAAGGGATGACTTAAAACATGCTAACGTAATATTATTATATGCAAAATATCTTCAGACCCACAAAAGTAATAGTCCTATCTACAAAAGTGTAAGTAATAAAGATACCTTTGACTCTTTGTATACTTGTAGTTGCCGATCGTTTTCTGATCACGTGCTGTCTGTTGCTAGGCAACCCCTCTGCGGCTAGAGGCTGTATCTCACGTATTCCTTTGTCATCGCTTATGAAACCTTGCTGGAGAAAAATGGGATATCAAAAGTATACTTAGAACAAAATGAATACTTTGCGATAAATATTAAATAATACAGATGATGGATACACAAATAGAACGTTGGTAGTAAGTTTACTATGCGCGATTTGCAACGTCACGTAAGTTTTATGACGTATATTTTTTAATTGTTTTAAATGACGCTCGTTTGAATTTAATATTTCAAACGATAAAGATGACTTTATCGGTAGCTGCATGCTTTTTAATGAATTATGTAAATTATATAAACGGATAATTATTAATGAACAAGTAATTTAACTGACCGACTTTACAGTAAAAAGCAACACAAGTAGGCAATACAAACCTTGATTTTTTTAAGTGATGAGCTATAAAAAAAACTAATCACAAACACATGTATTAGATAGAATATTTTAACTACCACTATCTATTATACACCAAATTGAACGAAACAATGTGTCATTGGTTATTGCTAAATCAAAATGCATGTCCTCACCACTTGCATTGTTCCGTTGACATTTTGAACAGACACTGCGACAGAGCCGTTGGCGTCTTTGTAAAAGTGGAAACCCTGCAAGATACGAAACATATTATCAATATTCGGCTTTCAATGTAAACCGTGCTTAATTAACATACGTTTAGACCTTTCTCAATGACATTTAAGCGCTGGGATGCCACTGCGCTTAAATGTCGAAACATGTGGTGCCCCTGTGATTTAATTTCCGAACTTGGTGTAACCCTGTGTTTTATTTTCCAAACATATACGTATGTGTTAGATTAAGGTCTGAATCTTTATAGCAATTAATATATTAGACATCGGTGATAATAAAAATGGAATTGCCAACAGATGGTCCTTGCCCTTGTGCCTTATCAATAATCCCTGCGTTTCAAAACATCAAGGTCCAAAAGGGTTTTGCTTTGGTAGATTTTCCATTATTTATCCTCTTGTTATCTAAGAAAAATAACTAATGTTAATCTTATGTTCTCGGTTAAATCGTGCATTTTAAATCCACAATCTACAGACATTTACAAATATCATCGTTTATATTGATGTGATTGATATGTAGATGAGTGTATATTATTTTAGAAATGAATTATACTAAAAAGGCCCGGTTATCAGAGGGAATGTCATTTCATTTAATAGCTTTTAATTTGCTTGTTTATTTGTGTTGATTGATTGTTTTCTTAAGTTTATGTTCATAATCCTAACAATCAGAGAGTTAATTCGCTACTTATTATTAGCATTGAAAATATTATTATTATAATAATAATTTCACCATATTGTATTTGTTATACGATCCATTTCCAACATTTGTTTTATACAAATAAAAACGTTTTGTTTTTGTATCGATATGTAAAACAGACTTGTCTGATTGTTAAATTTACTGCCATATAGAATCTATGTAATATATGCAAAAAATGTGTTCTATTTCTTACTATTATAATTATCATAATAATCCACACGATTTGCTGTAGATAATCAGTTTTCCTTATAATATCCTTATTATCGAAACCATGCAATTGTTGTCAACTCGGTTGATTATACAAAATATGCAACAGCTTTCTCGATTGTTATTATGTATTGACGTTTGATGCATACTTAGTCCGTACAAATTGTCGTTCAACGTGTTTTATAAATGCAATGAACTGAGCTTATCAGCATTTAACGCTTAAATGGACGTGTTAACAGCTTGGTAAATTGACAATATTATATGTGTGTTGTTATATATTTCAAAAACAACAGCAATGTAATCATTATATTCAGAAAAGCGAAATAAAACGACTAAGAATAAAGTTTCAAATATCGATTATATAATGGTAAATAGTAAATCAACATATAACATATTATAATTTGTGATGCTTATCGTGAATACTTTGCAAAACACTAACACTGTTTGACTAACATGGCGTTTTAAGTATTCATCCTATATCTTAAAGGGACCGTTACAAAGATTTTTGCATGTATTGAAGTTTGCCATTAAATGCTTTAAATTTAATAAATGTAAACATTGGAACAAATTAGCTCCCGGAAAAAAACAGGAATACAATTAAAGAAAGAAAAACAAGAGTTCCACAACTGGGCTCGAACAACTAATACTTGCAATAAATGTCTATCACTTAAACCACTCGGCCATCCGTGCTCATAAAGTGAGTGGTGTATTTTATACATTATACAAGCAATCCTCGTAATGTCAAAATATATAACGATAACATTAGAACTCTCCAAATTATTCAATCGTTTCGCGATTGTAAGGCTTTATAATTTTCAAATTTTTAAATCAGCAAAAGATGCATATAATGGATATTTTAGAGCATGGTAAGTGCTCAGTATTAATGTTTCCTCGCAAATATCATAACTACAACGAACATTTGCAAATAGGACACTTTTTTTTAATTATCTCAATTTACCAAAACGTAAAAAGGTCCCTTTAAGCAATGATGACCGAGTAGTAGAATCTAAGTTTGTACTACAAGAAGTCCCGAGTTCGAAACTTGGTCTGGGCACTTTTTAAAATAAACTTTTTATAAATCAACATGTTGGTTGTTGTTGTTTAGTATTTAAATTATTCAATATTATTACAAATATAACTTTTTCGTTAGTAAATATATAATAATAAATATTTACAGTTTTTGTAAATACACAAATCTTAAATAAGCTTGATAATGTATTCAACACAGTCATGTTCATGTACCAATTTAGTGTTTATGTGTCGTATGAATAGATATCAGTGCGGGAAATTAAAATGGAATTTATTGTGACACGAAAAAATAAAAACGTGCATTTTATATCTACAAACATCTATGTTACTAGACCACATCTGGCTTTGAAATTTTGGCTTTTGCTTTAAGGAACATTGTTTATGGGTGAACTTTATTTTAAGAAATATTTTACGAAATATTCTTTGATTTTGTGTGTAAACGGGGCTTTAATAAAACAAAAAATGCTTCACATGTAATACATGGCGCGAAAAGCGTACTGACCTTTACGTTACTTATTTCACATTTTATGGAAGTGTTGTCCACGTAGCAGAGTGGAGAGTTGAGATCGATGGACGGGTTATACGTCAATGGTCGGTAGTCGGCGCCCTTATCTGACCGGAAGTAGTATTTTACGGTGTGTATGACGTCATCGTTGTCGTGGAGATTTCCATACGTAAAAAAGTTGTGATCTAAGTCTACAATTTCGTCGAGATCTGAAAATATTAAAAACACAGCTTTACGAACATTAATGATTTTCCTGTTTGCATGGAACAGTGCTGTGATAGCTCACATGGTGCAAAAGTCCGTGTGGAACATGCGCTGCATGTATTTTTCGTGAACGTGTGCAAAGTAGCATGGACACAGAAACTATAAGACATTTTTTTATATCAATTTCTGTACTTTTCAACTCGCATTCCAGTATTCAGTATCTCGGTTTATAAAGATGAGATTTGTTTGCCAATCTGACACTTTTGACACACTTCACACACCGCTACGTGCATGTTTTTGTAAATCTCATTAAGCGAAATAAAGGATAGTGGAGTGCGACCTAAAGCCTCCAGGTGCGGTGTAGTATTTACATTTGTCTGAGAAGTAAGTCAGGCACTCTGGGTCAGCAGACGATTTATTGTATACACCTATATTACGGAAGATTCCGGAGATTGTCGAAGTTATACGATTGGTGAGTCAGGCTGTATCACGTTACTATTTTTTGTGATGAAATAGACGCAGAAAGAAAATGTAAATAAACGTGTTTTATCTCCTTAATCACATGTAATTAGAATGTATTTAAAAGGGAGTAGGGGCTGTTTTTTAATTGAGGCTGTTTTGCAAATAGCCTTGTAAAAAAAAATAAAAAAAAAATATGAAGATAACTCATCATCAAGCGCGTGATGAAATGTAAAATTGACACGGTGTATTGCATGTGAATGCAATATGAAATGGTGAATGAATGTTTGATTTCCAACAGTGATTAAATTTGACTGTTAAATGATTGTTAACTCCAGTCAAGACTTAAACAAAACTACGGGAGTAGGTTTCAGCCAAGTTCATTGATTGAGCCTCATTCTGAAAAAAATGGGCTCAATGCATGTGCCAGAAGGGTCATCCCAGTTTATCCGTTGAAGACCTCACAGGCTAATCAGAAAAACACTTTCCGCTTTATAATATGTTTTGTTTAAAAGAAAGTCTCTTGTTAGCGAAAATCCAGTTAAAGAGAAACACTTCTTCCCAGATAAGCCTGTGCAGACTTCACAGGCTAATATTAGACTACACTTTACACACGTGCATTGAGCCCAGTTTTCCATGAGCGAGACTCAATCCATTCCAACTACGGTTTATAATCGTTACTGATAATTCCTTCTACACAGGTTATTTCAGCTATGCGGTGACAGCTACCTCGCAGTCGGGTTTAAGGGTGTGTTTGGCAATGCATATTTAGGTCCGTTTGTTTGTCCACCCGCCCGTCTTTCGTTCCCTCATTATGTCGTTTTTTTCGTGCTGTCTTTCTTTCTTTCCGTATTGCTTTCGTTCTGTCATACCTTTAATTATCATCTTATTTGGTTGGTTGTGTATCTTCATTAATCATATGTTTTCTTACTTACCAACTTCTGCTCATATGTTTAATCAACCTTCTTAAATTCATTTTCTTATGTCAAATTTTAATTAGAGCCATTTACAAACTGGTGCGGTTCGTTGAGGTACGCATCAATCTTCCGCGACACAAAATATAAAGGTGGAAGTCGTGCATGAAAACCTGCTGCTGTCTGGTAATGCAATCATACGAGAGAATAAATTGTTAACATGGAAATGATGGGGCATTTCATTTTTTAAAAGGATCATATCGACTTTTTTCTGTAAAAATGTATGCAAACCATTTTATTTATTTATTTATTTTTAATTTAATTAAAACCTATTTATGTTAGCTGAATTATATCAAAATCAGTAGGCGTATTTATCCCTTTGCATGCTGGGAAATTTGTCGTCTGCTAAAATGTCGTCTGCTGAATTTCTAAAATTAGCATTTTCTTCGAAAAATTTTCTAAGACCACTATCGGAATAGCAAACATTTTGGATTCTGATGAGACGCCACGTTCTGTGGCGTCTCATCTGGATCCAAACTGTTTGCAAAGGCCTTCAAAATCCGGTTCCAGCACTCAAAGGGTTATAATCTATCAATTCCCTTTCCTTGGAAGAACCAGTACTCGTTGTAAATACAGGACACCTTGAGCGGGTGTTGAACCCGGGTTCCCCTGATTTCTAAGTGAACACCATATCACCTAGGCCACGCTGACCTTTAAATTGCCGAAAAAAATATGCTCTTTTACTAGTGTTTGAGTGTAATCTAAAATGTGCCTCGTATGTTATGTAAAAATATGCAACGGAGAGGCACATTATTTTGCTATTTGTTTTATGCAAACGAGAAACATGTGATAAGCACAATTTCAATACTATTGTTTTTTTAAACAAACGCCAGATTTCTTCTGTAACAAAACGTGTATGGCAGACATAAATTTAAGTCTGGTGCGATAAATATATGCTACAGTATGAAAGGGAAACTGAAATAAAAAATACACTACATACATAATCGTTCCAGATTTATTCCTGTTTTATTATTTAACTTTCCACAACATGTAAATACATGTGTATATATATATATAACTACTACATGTAGGCAGACTTCGAACCTGTTATTGTAAAAAAATGACTCTATGAAATATTAAGAGGGATGTCTTCGTTTGTAAAGAAATCAATGCTATCTTCATTCCTGAAAAGAAAATTGATCTTATATTTTTTTTTAATTAATTGCATGTTTGTTTTACAGGAAACACTATCACTCAAATGATGTTGTGCATATATCAATATAATCTCAGTAGAAATGCATACTTGTTAAAATCTAACATGTCTCCTGCCATTTTTCTTGTATATTTTTTCAACGAAAAGCTTGTACTGCTAAACTTAAATACATATTCTGTTCTGTTCTGTTACTAATCGTTGACAAAATGAATAACTCGGAAGTAAGGAAATTGTTTTTGAGAAAGGAAACCGCAAGGCAACATTTGATAAACTTCAACGTACAATTATGCCCTAACGCAAAGTTATATATAAATGTGCACACTCCCTTTTCCCTCGTACGATCTTTGGTTGTTATATAGAGATGACTTATACTGGCGGCTTTATGCTATTTTACATAAAGCCCATTTTTAACAAAATAGACAACACGAGAATCTTGTTATGTTCATTTTCAACTTGCATACATTTTACTTCGTCAGAGTTTCTTTGTGAACTATATAAACTAATAAACGAGAATCATAAGGTGCCCTCAAAGGATGTGCCTAGAAAGGGGATACATTAATAACTCTGTTTCTTCAGGAAAGAATGTACGTGCTATTTGAAACGCAGTGTTATTATATTTCATTTTGTCAATCAAAAAGTATTAACAGCGTAGATTCTAAATAATATAAAAGCACTGTAGACAAATAAACAACTGTTTTACAAATATTTGAATTTTTACTTAAAAGCAGAATTGTGTACAATAATCTCTCAAAAACACTCAAATATCACATGCTGCTGATTTTAATATCAGTGATATATCTTATTGTATTAATTAATTTATTTTATTACATGATAATTGTACGAATTACTATAATTCCGAAACGAAATGAAGTTCATAGCGTCATTACGTCAACATTATGACGTCATTTCACTGCTTTGAGTCCGGCTTCATTGACGGTCAATTACATTTATATATTGTAATATCGGGAGCCAGAGAGTAGTGAAAAAGAAACCTTTTTCACAAACTTATCGTTCCCCTTTTTTCATTAATTAAGCTTAAAATAAACGTTTTATCTAAATTCAAATAAACAAGTGCTTAATACCTTCCAGTAATGTTCATACTTGAATGTTCTCTTATACTTTATAATTATTGCGACATACCGTTAATCTTAAAGCGCGGGGCTATTCAGAACGAATAGTTAACCCAGCAGAAAGTTCACCACCTGATGTGACAATAAATTAAAGACATGCTAGTGCTTTGACATAAACAATGACTACATTTTCATTAAACAGAGGTGTCAAACAAATTAATTACGGCTCGTATATTATAACCTTACCAGCGACATAAGAAAACATTTGCTGAAAAGTGATATGCTGCCCTCAAATCGCAATTATCAGATGTTAAATCTCTGCATTATGTGTGATTGTACAATAGAACATGCTGACCTTTATTGCAGAGCCCTTTATGTAGATAGTTTTTGTCACTGGTTCAGGAAATTGACAACTTTGCCTCACTAATTCTACATATTTTCATTGATTTTATTATATTTTAGTCATGTAATAATATTAAAAGACACCAAAAGCGTTGTTTGCAAAGATTCGCATAATAATTATAATACTGACCGGTAGTCAACCTCAAAGAATTATTACAAGTAAGATCCGGACTTATCAGCAGTTTTTTTTAGAGTTTTTAAGGTGTTTGATGTGTAACTTAGTAATTTTAATATCACACCTTGAACATTGGCACACCCAGTAGCATTTTTAAGTTGATATATACGTGGATATGATTTTTTTGATTTCCTTTATAAACGTTTACTTGATAACGTACTTCATTTCACAACAGCACCCTTCCCAAAAGAGTTATAGATACGAGACGTTTTTGAAAATTATAACAATTACTGTAATGATAAAACCATGTGTCGAAAAGAAAATCTCAATTTTATTTAAGCCAGTTATATTAAATAATAGTTTGTTTATCTGGATTTGAAAAAACACACTTTTTTTTATTTTGGTTATTGTCCAAATATGTGCCGAAGATTATGTCTCATTGACAGTAAAATTTGAATTAGATAATAACTAATATCGTTATCTTTCAATATATAATAAACCTTATCAGCAGTTTTTTAGCAGTTTTTTTAAGAGCCGTTTTATCGTGTTTGATGTGTGACTTAGTAATTGTAATATCACACATTGAACATTGGCACATCCATTAGCATATTTAAGATGATATATACGTGTATATGATTTTATTGATTTCCTTTATATACGTTTTCTTGATAACGTAATTCATTTCACAACAGCACCCTTCCCAAAAGAGTTATAGATACGAGACGCTTTTGAAACTCAAAGAAATTACTATAATGATAAAACCATGTGTCGAAAAGAAAATCTCAATTTTATTTAAGCCAGTTATATTAAAAAATATTTTGTTTATCTGAATTTGAAACACACACTTATTCTTATTTTGGTCATTTTCCATATATGTGCCGTAGAATATGTCTCATTGACAGTATGATGTGAATCAGACAATAACTAATATTGTTATCGTTCAATATCTAATCAACCTTACCATCCCAAGCAGACAATAAATAGTATAGTAATCGTTCAACATTGAATAATCCTTACCTTCTGTATTTCTGAAAGCAGCAGTATATCCACTTTGAATGAGGGTAAATATTAAGGACACTATGTACAAGAATGCGAGCCCGCGCATGGTTCTGCTACCACGTCTGTACGTACCCCAAGAAATAGCACCAAAACTGTCCGACACATATACATGCGTGCAATTACTTTGTTTTATGGAGCCATTTGTTAAATGTCTGCAGACTGCGCTAGTTATTGTTGTTTTCTCTCTTATCGTCGAATCGATATGAATAATCCGCGCAAACATATTGTAAGTTTAGCGAACCGAATGGTTAACCGATTGCCGCAACCACACACATAATGTACAGATGTTTCATCAAAATGTTTTCGTATTCTTTAAGCCGCTTACAATATGTTTGACAAACAAAACAACATATGCACAAACTCCAATTGCCAAGCTAGTTTAATATTGTTAGTAAATCCTTCGGGTTCTGAAGTTTTCGTATCGCACTATCATAACATGTCCTCGGAAGTTGTCACACATCAACTGGCGAAATGGTGGACGACCGAATTATGGTCATCTTGTCTTGAGTGATAGGTTCAAAATCAACATCTACAATATTGCTTGCGTCTTTCGCTCGGTTAGGCCAGAGACAAACACGTCCTAATGCATACAACGCTCTTGTATAGGATTAGAACTAGAGTTGCAAATACTGCCTTCAAATTATCACTTAATTAGCAGAAAATAATATACTTTCAAGTGTATACGTTCATTTTAAATGATTTATTTGTCAATGAATTGAAATGTCTATGAATAAGATTTGTTTTGGAACCTCTATTCTGCATTAATTAATATATATGGCTGTTTGATGTAATTTAACACAATTTTTACATGTCGTGAAGGAAGTCTGCCTGATGGAACTCTATGTCAACCTGCAGCACATATGGTTACGCTATAGCTCCGTCGCTATGGGGACTGTCTTATGTTTTGTTGTCCAAAAACAATGGCTGACTCGTCGAATTAATTATATCCAGTCCAGATCCGTTCAATTACCTATCCCTTAGACAGATGCGCACAACGTCTCATTCTGTGTAATTAAGAATGTAGAAGGCGTTAATTAATAAGGTAGATATCGCTGATTATGTATCGCCTTGAAATAGTGAGCATTCCCTCGCAAAGGTGCATCAATGTAATAACAAAAAGTTTGATTTGTGATTTTATTCAACGCTGACGAAACCTTTTTTAAGCAGTGATCAATATAAACTGACCGATATTAAAATTTGCGAATCCGTTTTACTTGGCAATTAAGTCGATCTATCGAATTTGAAAAGATATGCTAGAGCTTTGGTTGCGCCTTTGAGTTCCGCCTTGGAAATTCCAACTCTTATTAATGGATCTAGCACAATTCACGTGCAAAATCCAATAGACTTTTTGAAACCTCTCATATGTACGTCCTGCGATTTTTTCACGCGCCTGGCTTACGTCCCGTTTCGTACCCACGCCAGTTTGTAACTATGGTCAGACTGCCACTGACACTTGAATTACTCCCGGTATGGTATGTATGTAATTAATGAAACATGACCAAGAACAGATATGCGCGTAAACCGCTTCAGGTGCTAGAGGTGTTTGGCTGAACAAGTAGTTTCTCTTTTGCTTCGAATTACATACATTTTAAAGTGTTACACACAAGTGGATGACACAAATACTAAAACAATACATCCAACAACAGTCGCTTTATCGTTTCAAGTTGTGTCCTTTTCCAAAGGACGTGTTAGTTTACATAATCACATTACCTTATGTATTTTGTCTCATACGATTATCATATTCAAAACGTCTTTTAAGTTATATAAATAGTGGTTTTAGTATACATGCAAGTTTGTTTTTATATCAGGTTTGCTGTACTGATTTTTACAAACTCTTTCGTGCATTGTGGAATATTTGCTGGATGTGTAATTTGTGGAAGTGTGCAAAGTACACAAGAAAATATAGGGCAAGTACAGAAAGGTCAAAACACTTATCGCGAATACAGTTAGCTTGCAATAGATTTTTCAAAATAATTTCTGTACTTTTCAACTTGCATTCCAGTATTCGGCATCTCGCTTTATAAATATGAGATCTGTTGGCTAATCTGACACTTTTGATACATTTCACACACCGCTACTTGCATGTTTTTTTTAGATCTCATTAAGCGAAATAACGGATAGTTGAGTGTGACCCACAGCCTCCAGGTGCGGTGTAGTATTTACATTTGTCGGAGAAGTGAGTCAGGCTGTAACACGTAAGATTTTTGTGGTGAAATAGATGCGTTTAAGAGAGAAGATGCATGATGATTTGTTTTTATCTCAGTTCTTAAACAGGGTTCAGGATCACATGGGGTTAACACACTGGCTGGACAAAAGGTACAGACTTTATTTTTGGAAATATCTCAAGTTTTTGAAAATCATTTGCAAACATTTTTAGTGCATACAAGACAGTTTGTCTTGTAGTTTGTGTCGATATCTTAAGTTTTAAAAATAAATCATTGAACATGTCTGAAATCGGTGATTAAATTGCACATTGCGTGCATTATAAAGGTGTTCATGAATGCCGTACAAATCGAATTTTCGAAAAAGAACACATGCTTATTAAATTAAGGTTATTCTGGTGTATTTCACATTGATATAAGCAGCAGAAAAAGCTGTCTTTTATGGACTATTTGAAATTAAACAATTGTTTTAAAAAGTTATTCGAAAAAACTGTGTTTATATCCCTTAACGTTTAATTGTAAACCCTACAAAGTCACGTGATCCTGCACCCTGTTAGCACATTTAATCAAAATGTGGTTAAAGGAAGTAGGGGCTGTTTTTTAAGTGTGGCTGTTTTGCACATAGCCTTGTAGAAAGAAGCATTTAATCAAGTTAACACATCAAAAAGCGGCTAATGAAATATAAAATTGACGCAGTGTTATTGAAGGTTCATGCACTATTTTATGGTCGATGAATGTTTGATTTCCAACCTTTATAAGATATGATTGTAAAATGATTGTTGACCTGTGTCAAAAATACAAAACAACGATTCAGCCAATGCTTCCTGCTACATAGGACAATCAAGCTAAGCGATGGGAGCTATTCCATGCTCGGGTTTTTAGGCGTGTTTGACTATTCATATTTTAGTGTGTTTGATAGTCCGCCGATTTATCTTTTGTTTGTCCACCCGCCCGTCTTTCGTTCTCTCATATTGTCGTTCTTTCCTGCTGCCTTTCTTTTTTTCAATATTGCTTTCGTTCTTTTATTCCTTTTAATTATCATCTTAATTTTGTAGGTTGTGTAGCTTCAATAATTATATATTTTCTTTTTTAGAAACTTCTGCTCATGTGTTTAATCACATCACACGAGAAAATAAATTGTTTACAAGGACATGATGGGGCATTTTTTTTATTAAAGGAGCATAGAGACGTTTTTCTGTACATATGTATACAAACCCTTTTGTTTAATGATATTTTATTTATTAAATGTTGATGTTTTAGTTAGCTGAATTATATCGAAAGCCGTAGGCTTATTTAAACACTATCGAGCCATTGTCCTAGGCAGAACCAGTACTCGTTGCCAACTAAGGGCATCTAGAGCGGAGATTTGACCCGAGACAACCTGATTGTGGACACCTTATCAACTCCGCCACGAAGACCTCTTAATTGACGAAAATGTATGGTGAAATAGTGTTTGAGTATAATCATAAATGTACCGTGTGCCGTGTGGTTTATGTAAAAAAGACTTGCACTATATTTTGCTGTTTGTTTATGCAAATACGAGAAATTCATATGTAAAATTCAGATTTCATATGTAAAAAAATGTATTTTGCAGACAGAAACTAACGTCAGAAGTGAGCGATATACGTTACTCTTATGAAAGTAAAACTGAAATAAAATACAGTTCACTTAATCGTTCTAGATTTATTACGTTTTTTGTATTATAACCGATATGCGTTATGAACATAAACAACTGAGTTTTGTTTATGTTTAGAAATTTAACTTTCCATAACTTGTAAATACATGGGTATATATATCAATAATATATGTATGTAGACTTCGAACTCGTTATGGTAAAACAATAACTCATCGAAATATTTAGGTGGATGTCTTTGTTTATAAAGTAATTAATGGTATCTTCATTCTTGTCAAGATAATTGATCTGACTAGATTTTTTTTAATAAACTGCGTTTTTGTTTTACAGGAAACACTCTCACTCAAATGATGCTGTACATATCGAGGGGTGATTGGAAGACTGTTGTAACTCATATTAAATAAAGAAGGAGATATAACAGTTTTCCGTTCAGCCCTCGATATATCAATATAATCATATTAGAAAGGATTGGGAGGAAATCGTTGTGGTCTTAATGGACAGGTGGTCTCTATTAAAAGGTGGTCTCTGGGACAGGTTTGACTGTATATCAATATAATCATATTAGATAGCATAAAATCTAACATATCTCATGTCATGCATCTTTGTATTGTACATATGTTAAACGATAACCTTGTAATGCTTAAGCTGAATACATATTCTGTTCGGTTAATAAACGTTGACAAAATAAATCACTCGGAAGTAAGGAAACTAAACATTTCGAGAAAGGAAACCGCAATGCGACATCAAATACACTTCAACGTTAACTTGGCCGTTATGCGAAGTTATATGTTAACGTACACACTCCCATTTTTCTCGTACGATCTTAAGTAATTATACAGACATGACTAATACTGGCGGTTTTATGCTATTTTACAGATTATACACCATTCTTACCGAAATAGCCAGAACGAGCATCTTGTTATGTTTATTCTCAACTTGCATACATTGTCAGAGTTGTTTTGTGACTTAAGCAAACTTATAAACGAGAGTCATGGGTAGCCCTAAGCATATGCGTCCACAAAGTGGGTACACTATTTAATGCAAAAAGTTTTAAATGCAGGTGCGTAATATGTCGTCCGCGATTAGCCTGTGCAGTCCGCACAGGCTAATCAGGGACAATAATTTCCACTGTTTTTGGTATTTTTCGTTAGAAGAAATTCTCTTATAAGCAAAATTCACCTTAGGCGTCAAGTGTCGTCCCGGTATAGCCTGTGCTGACTGCCCGTTTCGCAGGGTTAGGGGCTAAATTATATTGGTTCTACATTGTACATGCTTTTTTGAAACGCAGTGTAATTTGTAATTCAAAACTTTCATTTAATGAAATCAAAAAGTATTAACAACGTAGATTTTAATTTATATAAAGGTACTACCAACAAATCAACGACAAATCAATAACTGCTTTATAAATATTTGAATTTTTACTAACAGGTGAATTTTGTACAGTAATCTCTAAGAAACACTCAAGTAACACATGCTGCTGATTTCAATATCGGTGTTAGATCTTATTCTACTTCTCGCCTGTGTATAACATGATATATGTACGCATTACTATTATTCCGAAACTAAATGACATTCATAAAAGATTCATTACGTCAAAACTATGACGTCATTTCACTGCTTAGAGCCCAGCATCATTGACGGTCAATTTCATTTACAGTGCAAAACAAGTATCAAGAAAGTAGTGAAAAACAAATCTCTCTCATTAAATAATTTAAGTAAACACGTATTTAATACCTTCCATTCGTGTTCAGATGTACTCTTTTATCCTGCCTCTGTTGCAAACATTGACCAAATAAAGCAGGGTCGAATAAATTTTCCTATCTCCGGTCAACAGGAACTAGTGTATTCCTACGCACGCTGTGACACATAGTTGAGTGTAACCTTTCCAATACACTACACAAGGGTGACGCATAATTTAGACGTATCGTGAATGTTATCGTGTTTTATTACATAATTATCATCCTACTTTGCATCTTCTTTAAAACATATTACAGAACCGGCTTTCCGTATTTTTATTTCCATTCACTTGATGACGCAATTTATGACGTTTCTCGTGTGACGTCATTTCTCTGACGAAACGTACCTAGTTTAAGCAAGACTCTGTGGATTTTAGGGACAAGAGTTCGGACGTGGTGATTTTCAACAGTAAAATATTTAATATTTTTAAAGCAATGATCGAATACAAAACGGATTTCGGATTGTGTGTTTGTCATGCATATTTGTTAATGTCGATAGGAATAAAAAAAACTCGCTCCGACAGGATTAAGATTTCGTAAATCGTGTTTTAGGTACAAATGTTAAGCATCCGATACAAACGCTATGAAGAAATAGTTTGGTTTAAAATACATTTCGATAAAAGGATGGACGAACAGAACATGTTAGTGCATATAGTTGTTACTTTATTGTTATAAGAATTGGATTAAAGCTGTCATTGAGGTAAAAAAAAATGAGTCTTTGTTTTGGCTGTTGCATATTTTTTTGTATATTTCTAATGATAAAAAATAAAAATCAGTTTTTGTTTTGCTGTTGCACATTGTTTTCAATTTCCAACATTAAAACTATCACATTCTCGATTCATTTTTTATTTCTTCTCATTATTTCAATAGGAAAGTATTAAAAGGACCAGTTTAATGTGGAACTATTTTTTACGTGACATAATCGGTAGTAATTCGGTCGTAAGGAATGTTGTGTACAGAATAATTATTTTGTTATCTTAATTAATCATTTGTCTTTGATAAAATGTGTTAGCGGCATAATTTAAATGAAGCAGGATAAATGGAATACATGGTTGGTGCCGAGAAGGAGAAAGTTTATCCGGTTCAGCCCGAAAAAGAAAATAGGTCTCGCTAAAGCTCGCCATATTTTCTTTTTCTAAGCTTCACCGGGTAAACTTTCTCCATCTCGGCACCAACCATTTATTCTCAATATACTTCATACATATGGCGACATATAGTTCATCTTGTAGCGTAGGGTTTATTCAGAACAAATAGTAAACCCAGCAAAAAGTTCACCACCTGATATGACAATAAATTAAGGCATGCTGGTGCTTTGACATAAAAAGTGACTACATTTTCATCAAACAGCGGTGTCAAACAAATTAATTACGCCTCGTATATTATAACCTTACCAGCGACATAAGAACATATTTGCTGAAAAGTGATAATCGCAATAATAAGATGTTAAATCTCTGCATTATGTTTGATTATACAATAACAAAATGCTGAATTTTATTGAAGATTTGTTTATGTGGATATTAAGAGTTTTGCAACTGATTCAGAAAAATGGCCTACTACTTTGCCGTATTAATTATACATTTTGTATTGAGTGTATGATATTTTATTAATGTGATAATATCAAAGGATACCAAACCCGCTGTTTGCAAAGATATGGATAATATAATACTCAACGGTAGTCAACCTTAAAGAATTATTATCCGCAATTATCGGCAGTTTTTGAAAGCCCTTATAAAAATGTTTTCAAAGTGTGGTAGTTTTTATATCACACATTGTATGAATAAGGCAAATCCTGTAGCATATTAAAGTTAATAAATACTTTGATATGTGTTTAGGGATTTTATTTATAAACGTTTACGTGATAACATAGTTTATTTCACAAGAATAATATTCTCACACGCTTTATACGCGCTTTTAAAATTGACTCAAAAGATTTGCTGTACTGAGTAATGATAAAATCATATAACAAACATTGTTTTATTGTCAAACGTTCAAAACCAGTTCTATATTTAAAAAATATTATCTTTAACTAGAAACACATTCTTGTTTCCTTTGGTTATTGTCCCAATATGTGCCGAAATAGATTTCTCGTTGACGATATACTGTGAAGCAGACAATAACTAATAGTGTAATCGTTCAACATTTAATAATCCTTACCTTCTGAATTTCTGAAAGCAGCAGTATATCCACTTTGAATGAGGGTGAATATTAAGGACACTATGTACAGGAATGCGAGCCCGCGCATGTTCCTGCTACCACGTCTGTACGTACCCCAAGAAATCGAACCAAAACTGTCCGTCACACCTACATACCTGCAGTTAGTTTGTTTTATGAAGCCATTTGTTAACTGTCTATGAATCGTGCTGGTTATTGTTGTTATCCCTTTTATCGCAAGATCGATACAAATAATCTCCGCCAACATCTTGTACGTTAAGCGAACCGAATGGTTAACCAATTGCCGTAACCACACACATAATGTACAGATGTTTCATCAAAATGTTTCCTTATTCTTTAAGCCGCTTACACTATGTAAGACATTCAAAACAACAAATGTCCAGTTGCCTTGCTAATTGAACGTTTTTGTATCAATCCTTAGTAAATCCTTCACGTTCTGACGATTCGTTGCGCAATATCACAACATGTCCTCGGAAGTGGTCACACATCACCTGGTGAAAAGGTGGCTGACCGAAGTATGGTCCTCTTGTCTAGAGTGTTAGGCTCAAAATCCACATTTATAATTCTGGTTGCGTCTTTTGATCGGACAAACACGTACTAACGCATTAAAAGCTCTTGTATAAGATTAAAACTAGAGTTGTCAATACTGCATTCACACTATCACTTAAAAAGGCGAAATCAATATACTTTAAAGTTTGTTTCAACCCGCAACACATTTGGTGACGATTTAGATCCGTCGCTATGGAGACTGTCTTATGTTCTTTTTTTTTCAAAAAACAATTGCTGATTTGACGAATTATTTATATCCTATCCAGCTCTGTAACATTAACCATCCCTTAGCCAGATGCGCGCAACGTCTCCTTATATGTCATTAAGAATGAATAAGGCTGTAATTAATACGGCTGATATCGCCGATTATTTACTGCCTTGAAATATCGAGCATGCTCTCGTAAGGTGTATCGATAAAATTACAAAACGTTTGATTCGTGATTCATTCATCGCTGACGCGATATATTTTTTTAAAGCAGTGATCAATATAAACTGACTGATATTAAAATTTGCGAACCCCTTTTACTTGGCAATTAATTTGCTTTCTCCAATTCGAAAAGATATGCCTTTGCTTTGGTTCCGCCTTTGAGTGCTCGTTAATTCCAAATCTCATTAATGGATCTAGCACAATTCACGTGAAAAATCCAAAAGACTCTTTGAAATCTATCTCATGTACGTCCTGCGAATGATTTCACGCGCCTGGTTTACGCCCCGTTTCGTACCCACGCCAGTTTGTAACTATGGTCCGACTGCCACCGACAGTTGATTAACTCCAAGTATGTTATGTATGTAATTAATGAAACATGACAAAGAAAAGATATGCGCGTAAACCGCGTCAGGGGCTAGAAGTGTTTGGCTGAACAAGTAGTTGCTCTTATGCTTCGAATTGCATGCATTTTCTTATACAGAAGTGCAAAAATAATAATATTTCATTTCCGCGAAAATTAAAAAGGCATCCAAAAACAGTTGCTTTGACTATTTCGTTTCAAGTTGTGTCCATTTCCAAAGGACCTGTTAGATTATATAATCGCATTACTTCATGCATTTTGTCTGATATGATGATCATATTCAAATAGTTTTTAAAGTTATTTAATTTAAGAAGTGATTTTATTATACATGCAAGTTTTAAATACACGTATCAGCTCTGTTGTACTGCTTTACAAAAACATGTTCGTACATAATGGAATATTCGCTGGATGTGTATGTTGTGGAAAAGGACAAGTAGCATGGACATAGGAAATTATAAGGCAAGTACAGACATGTAAAAATAATATCGCGAATACAGTTACCTAGTAACACATTTTGCATACACATATATGTACTTTTCAACTCGCATTCCAGTGTTCGGCATCTCGTTTTATAAAGATGAGATCTGTTTGCTAATCTGACTCTTTTGACACATTTAACACACCGCTACGTGCATATATTTTGTAAATCTCATTAAGCGAAATAAAGGATAATGGAGTGTGACCCACAGCCCCCAGGTGCGGTGTAGTATTCACATCTGTCTGAGAAGTGAGTCAGGCTCTCTGGATCAGCAGACGATTTATTGCATAAACCTATCTTACGGAAGATTCCGGAGATAGTCGAGGTATCACGTAATATTTTTGTGACGAAAAAGATGTGTTTAAGAGAGAAAATGTATTTTTAAAAAAGTCTTAAAGAGTCAGGCTGTCTTGTGCTGAAATAGATGCGTTTAAGAAACAAAATGTGCTATGATTTTTTTTCCATCTCCTTTAACACATTTCATTCGTATGTATTTTAAAGGGAGTAGGGGCTGTATTTTAATTGAGACTGTTTTGCACATAGCCTTGTATAAAGAACATTTAATCAAGGTAACTCATCATCAGGCGCATGATGAAATGTAAAATGGAAACAATTTTTTTCGGCTCTGGTAGTGCAATCATATGAGAGAATATTTTGTTTACATGGAAATGATGGGGCATTTTATTTTGTTAAAGGAGCATAGCGACATTGTTCTGTACATATGTATACAAACCGTTTTATTTAATTATGTTCTAAATTAACTTAAATCTGTGTATGTTAGCTGACTCATATCGAAAGTCGTAGGCTTATGTAAACATTATAAAGTCTCTTTCCTTGACAGAACCAGAACTCGTTGTAAATAAATGACACCTTGAGCGGGTATTGAACCCGGGATCCCCTGATTGCTAAGTGGACACCATATCACCTAGGCCACGCTGACCTTTAAATTGCCGAAAATATATGTATTTATTATCGTTGTGTGAATGAATAAACTGGTTATACAGGTTTTTGAAGGTGATACATGTCCATTGGTGCGGAAATCAAGATTTCCTCGTGCACATATTTGTAGGTTTGGTCATTCGACAGGGAAGCAGGGTAGTGCGAATACGTGATTCAAATCGTTTTATTTATTTATGATCTGTTTGTTTTGAGGTTAATATTATGTTTTATGTGTTTCAGTGAGTTTTATGAGAGCAGGCGGATGACTTGAGATAGAAAGGGGCATTGGTTCCGGACATTTTACAATGGGATTTTTATGGTTTTATAAAAATAATACTTAACGTTTACGATATAGTAACTGCTGATTATTTGTAGATTTCTCTAAAATTAGAGGTTTCAGGAGGTGATGAAGGTACCTAGACACCGGTCTTGAGCTATGGGTCCTCATACGTCCCCCTGCCATTAAAAGAAAAATGAGCAGTAGGGTTGCGTATCCCGCTCGCGGTTAAACCTGAATCGTTCGTTACTACCGATTATTGTTTGGGGTGTACGTGAAGTCATGTGCACTCCTCTTAATTGGTGGTAATGGATAAATCTTACAATTATCGCAGCTGCTTTTACCAAAACTAATGCTTCACTTTGTGCACTTTTCGCAAATTGGCGTGGTGGATGAGCATATGGGGCGTCCTGGGGCGGTTTTTCGGGCCGTGGCGTTCTTGGACTTGTGCTTTTGAATTGTGTAGTTGAAATTTGCAATTGTATGATTTTGAGTTTAGGCTTGAGGTCTGATGGGTATTAATATTTTACTATTCGCATGCAAAGCATGTGCATGTTAAATGATACGTATAACGCCATGTTCTACAGAATAGATTTAGTATCGTTTCAGTTCTTAGATATATGAGAAGGATGTCGCAACGTTTACTGACGTCTCGAGACTCTTCAACTGAACGGTGTCGTTGGGGTCGATCTCTGTTGCGCATTGAACACATACGATCGTCAGAAGAATTGTTTCTTGCATTTATGTGTAGAAAGCCCTGTCAAATACAAACACCCACTCCGTGCGTGTTTCAAGAAATAAAATACCCTGCATGTCATGACACCTAAACAAAAGTGTTTGTTTTTATTCTAAATGGTTAGATGATAAATTATTTATGTTTGTCATAAAATGTAATGGAATACAAAACATAAATCCTCTTTTACTAGTGTTTGAGTATAATCTTAAATGTGCCGTTTGGTTTATGTACAAATACGCAACGGAGAGGCACACTATTTTGCTATGTGTTTTATGCAAACGAGAAACATGTGTTGAGCACTATGCAAATAATATGTTATTTTCAACAAACGCCATATTTGATATGTTACATAATTTCTTTTGCAGACATACATTTAAATCTGATGCGAGCGATATATGCTACTGTTTGAAAGGGAAATTGAAATAAAATACACTGTACATAATTGTTCGAGATTTATTATATTCTTAATATTTTTTTATTATTACCGATATGTATTAGGAACATAAACAACTGATTTCTTGTTATGTTTAGCTATTTAACTTTCCAGAACATGTAAATACATGTGTATATATATCAATATTACATGTTGGTAGACTTCGAACCTGTTATTGTACAAATTTTACTCATCGAATTATTAAGAGGGATGTCCTCGTGTGTAAAACAAATATTGTTATCTTCATTCCTGTAAAGAAAATTGATATGACAAGATTTTTTTTTTAATTAACTGCATGTTTGTTTTACAGGAAATACTATCACTCAAATGATGATGTGCATATATCAATATATTCACAGTATAAATGCATACTTGTTTCACCCTTTGCATGCTGGGAAATTTGTCGTCTGCTAAAATGTCGTCTGCTGAATTCCTAAAATTTGAATTTTCTTCACTTTTTTTTCAAAGAATACTATCAGAATAGCAAACAGTTTGGATCCTGATGAGACGCCACGTTCTGTGGCGTCTCATCTGGATCCCAACTGTTTGCAAAGGCCTTTCAAATTCGGTTCCAGCGCTTAAAGGGTTAAATCTAACATGCCTCCTGTCATTTTTGTTGTATATTTGTTCAACGATAAGTTTGTACTGCTTAAGTTAAATACATATTCTGTTCTGTTCTGTTAATAATCGTTGACAAAATAAATAAGTCGGAAGTAAGGAAAAAAATGAGAAAGGAAACCGCAATGCAAAATTTGATAATATATGAATATATTTGAAATATCTAGTGTTTAGACGATGTACACTGTGCAAGTCTGAACAAATATTTGTCTTGTTTTGTCTTGTCTTGATAAACTAAAACGTAAAATTTGGCCCTTACGCAAAGTTATATATAAATGTGCACACTCCCTTTTTCCTCGTACGATCATTGGTTGTTATATAGAGATGACTAATACTGGCGGTTTTATGCTATTTTACAGAAAGACCATTATTACCAAAATAGCCAACAAGAGCATCTTGTTATGTTTCCTTTCAACGTAAATACATTTTACTTCGTCAGAGCTTCTTTGTGAATTATGTAAACTAATAATCGAGAGTCATAAGTCAGCGCTATAGACGCAATTAAAATAATCAAACACGTAATTAAATTTAGAATAAAGCGTACAAACACGCAAATACAAATTTAATAACGTAATTCTCGTAAAAAACCTTGCGTCACGAAACGTAATTCTTACGAAAACCGGGCGTATTTTTAGACTATTTATTTTCCGTCAAAAAATGTAACGGATAGTTATATGCCGTCCTGTAAAGAAAAGAAGGCAGTCTTTCTAAAGGTTATCAATCTTTGGGGTATTATTGTAATTTTTTGTAGACCCGTCCAATTTCTTCTTTCATTTTCTGAAATAATCAAACTGTACACTAGTGGACGCAAACAGAGAGTCGTTACACAAACGGAGGAGCAAAACAGTCGGAGTTATTCAAACGCTATGCGGACTAAATTTCATAGCAAATTAAGCGTCTGACCAAAATATTCACGACTTGCATGTATTTGTAAATCGTCTGTACTTTTAGTTTCTATAACGGTGCGTTATAAAAATGTCTAAGCGAGGTCGAAAGACGTCCGCGATTGTTGCGCTAAATATATGTCGATCCCAAAATTTTTCCAACCAAGTAGGCACGCGCGAATATGTGCCAAATCATTCGTGTTATCAATTTGTTAGAAACAGTGTATGTAGCAGTTAAAGTAGCGAGTTGACATTAAAAAACATTACAGAAAGTCCGTGATTGAAAAAAACTGTAAAAGTGGAAAAAGTCATATCCCTGGTTAGACATTAATGACGTTGATGGGACGTAAAAAGTTGAAATGTCCATAATGCACCCAGTCTGTGCAACAGAAATAAAGCAGCAATGATTTTGAGGTATAAATGTTAATAACTTATTTCTCTTTATTTAAAAACTGAAATTTAAGGAACAGACTTTGATAAAAAAAAAATCAGTTATTGTTTGCTGTTATGTACAAGTACCTTTTTGAATTCCATTTGAATAAATAATATAGTAACCTTAGTAGATTTTTATTATAGTATATATGCCATCCCTTAATTACCCAATTGAGTAAAAAAAAACCGGGGGTGAAAAACCCAATTAAGCTCAAAAGTAGGGGGGTGAAAATTTTTGCTAAAACTCTATTGAATTTACAAAAACCCTATTGTTGTCAAAAACAGGGGGTGATAACCCAATATACCACAAAAGTTATCTATAGCGCTGAGTCATAAGGTTCCCTCAGCAGATGTGGCCAGAAAGGGGATACAATAATTTCTCTGTTTCTTCATGAGAAAATGTACGTGCTTTTTTAAACGCAGTGTAATAAAATGGCATTAAATCAATCAAAAAGTATTAACAGCGTTGATTCAAATTAATATAAAAGCACTATTGACAATTAAACACATGTTTTAAAAATATTAGAATTTTTATAAACAGATGAATCGTGTACAACACTACAAAAAAAACACTCAAATATCACATGCTGCTGATTTTAATATCGGTGTTAGATCTTATTCTATTGCAGCCTGTTAATAAAATGATATATATACGATTAGCTATAATTCCGAAACTATATGGGGTTCATATCGTCATTACGTCAAAACTATGACGTAATTTCACTGCTTAGAGCCATGAGTCATTGACGAAAGATTTCATTTACAGTGCAAGACAGGGGACCAAAGAGTAGTGAAAAACAAATCTATATCACAAACTTATTGTACCCCTATTTTCATTAATTTAGCATTAAATACACTTTCTATTTAAATTAAAATAAAACACGTCTTTAATACATTCCATTCGTGTTCAGATTTGAATGTACTCTTATACTATATACGTATGTCGACATATAATTAATCTTGAAGCGGAAACTATAGAACGAATAGTTAACCCAGCAAAAAGTTCACCACTTGATGTGACAATAAATTAAAGACATGCTAGTGCTTTGACATATACAGTGACTACATTTTCATTAAACAGCGGTATCAAACAAATTAATTACGCCTCGTATATTATAACCATACCAGCGACATAAGGAAACATTGGCTCAAAAGTGATATGCTGCTCTCCAATCGCAATTATAAGATTGTTAATCTCTGCATTATGTTTCATTGTACAATAGAACATTTTAAATGTATTGAAGAATTGGTTAAGTAGATATGTGGCGTGTTCTGAGAAAACTGGGCAAATTGCTTGTGCGTAAATTGTCATCCCAGATTAGCCTGTGCAGTTCGCACAGGCTAATCAGGGGCGACAATTTCCGCTTTTATGGAATTTTTCGTTTAAATGATGTATCTTCTTAGGGAAAATCCAGTTAAGGCGGAAAGTGTCGTCCCGGATTAGCCTGTGCGGACTTCACAGGCTAATCTGGAATGACACTTTACGCACAAGCATTATGCCCGGTTTTCTCACGACGCTCTACATATGTGATTTGTAACTGATTCATAAAATCGACAGCTTTTTTAGACTAATTCTACGTTTTTTTATGTATTTTATGATATTTTATTCATGTTATAATATTTAAGGAAACCAAAAGCGTTGTTTGCCATAAAATGAATACTATAATACTGGACGGTAGTCAACCTTAAAGAATTATAGCAAGTAGAATCCGGACTTGACAGAAGTTTTTAGAGGCCTTTTAACGAAAGTTGTTGATGTGTGACTTAGTAATTGTAATATCACACCTTGAACATTGACAAATCCAGTAGCATATTTAGGTTAATAAATACGTGTATATGATTTGATTGATTTCCTTTATAAACGTTAACTTGATAACGTACTTCATTTCACAACATCAACATTCTCAAAAGAGTGTTACATACGAGACGCCTTTGAAATTGACTCAAAAGAATAACTGAAGTGATAAAACCATGTTTCGAAAAAAAAAAATCTGAATTTTATTTAAGCCAGTTATTTTTAATAATATTTTGTTTATCTGGATTTGAAACACACACTTTCGTAATTTTGGTTATTGCCCCACTATGTGCCGTAGAATATGTCTCATTGACAGTATGATGTGAATCAGACAATACATAATATCGTGATCGTTCAACATTTAATAAGTCTTTCCTTCTGAATTTCTGAAAACAGCAGTATATCCAATTTGAATGAGGGTAAATATTAAGGACACTATGTACAAGAATGCGAGCCCGCGCATGTTTCTGCTACCAAGTCTGTACGTACCCCCAGAAATCTCACCAAGACTGTCCGACACATCTACTTGCATGCAGTTAGTTTGTTTTATGGAGCCATTTGTTAAATGTCTGCAGATCACGCTAGTTATTGTTGTTTCCCCTCTTATCATAGGATCGATATAAATAATCCCCGCCAACATCTTGTACGTTAAGCGAACCGAATGGTTAACCGATTGCCGTAACCACACACACAATGTACAGATGTTTCATCCAAATGTTTCCTTATTATTTAAGCCGCTTACAATATGTCTGACAAAAAATCAACAACAAATACACCAACGTCCAATTGCCTTGCTAACTTAATGTTTTGTATCGATCCTTAGCAAATCCACCGGGTTCTGAGTGATGTCTCTCGCAATATCATTACATGTCCTCGGTAGTGACGTCACACATCAACTGGTGAAAAGGTGGCTGACCGAAATATGGTCATCTTGTCTTGAGTGTTAGGTTCAAAATCCACATTTATAATTCCTCTTACGTCTTTAGCTCCGTCAGACAAGAGACAAACACTTCTTAACGCATAAAACACACTTGTATAAGATTAGAACTAGAGTTGTAAATACTGCATTAAGAATATCAGTAAAAATAACAGAAAACAATATACTTTCAAGTTAATTAGTTTATTTTAAATTAAACATTTTTCGATGAATTAAAATATCGATGAATAAGATTTGTTCTGGATCCTCTATCATGCATGTAATTTATGCATTAATATCTATTTCTGTTTCATATCATTTAACAGAATGTATACATATCGTGAAGGAAGTCTGCCTGACATAGATAACGGAACTCTATTTCAACCTTCAACACATATGATAACGATTTAGCTCCATCACTATGGGGCCTGTCTAATGTTTTGTTGTCCAAACTTATGTCTGACGCAACCGTTTTTGTTTTAAAGCAGTGCTCAATATAAACTGACCTATATTAAAGTTTGCAAACCCTTTTTACTTGGCAATTAAGTTGATTTCTCCAATAAGTAAATATATGCCCGCGCTTTGGTTGCGCCTCTTAGTGCTCGTAAATTCCAAATAGCAACAATAGATCTAGCACAATTCACGTGCAAAATCCAATAGATTCTTTGAAATCTATGTTATGTACGTGCTGCGAATGATTTCACGCGCATGGCTGACGAACCATTTCGTACCCACGCCAGTTTGTTACCATGGTCCAACTGCCGCCGACAGTTGATCTACTCCGGTATGTTATGTATGTAATTAATGAAACATGACAAAGAAAAGATATGCGTGTGAACCGCTCAGGTGCTAGAGGTGTTTGGCGGAACAAGTAGTTTCTCTTATGCTTCGAATTGCATACATTTTGTTATACAAAAATGAAAAATATTTGTTTCCCCATAAAATAAAAATACTTCCAAAAACAGTCACTAAAGCGTTATTAATTACAGTTGTGTTCTTTTCAAAAGTTTAAGATCACATAATCACATTACCTCTTGTATTTTGAATTGCATGCATTTGGTGCTGTTCCACACAAATGGACGACACAAATAATAAATTATTTATACGAACATATAAAATACATCCACAAGCTGTCACTTTGACTATATCGTTTCAAATTGTGTCCATTTCCAAAGGACGTCTTAGATAACATAATCACATTACTTTGTGTATTCTGTCTGATATGATGACCATACAATTATTCAAGTAGTCTTTTAAGTTATTTAAAGAGTGGTTTTATTATGCATGCACGTTTTTGTTATCAGCTCTGCTGTACTGCGTTGCACAAACGTATTCGTACATGTAAACATATTTGTACATGTCTTTTCCTGTTTGCATGGGAAATACTGTGGAAGCTGACATGGTAAAAACGTCCTTGTGCAAAATAAACTGTATGTGTGTTTCGTGGAAGGGTGCAAAGTAGCATGGGCAAAGGAAAATATAAGGCAAGTACAGACAGGTCAAAATATTAATCGCGAAACAAATACCTTGCAACATATTTAACATAAAAATGATTGTACTTTTCAAATTGCATTCCAGTATTCGGTAACTCGATTTATAAAGATGAGATATGTTTGCTAATCTGACACTTTTGACAAATTTCACACACCGCTTCATGCATGTTTTCTAGATCTCATTAAGCAAAAAAAATGATAGTGGAGTGTGACCCACAGCCTCCAGGTGCGGCGTAGTATTTACATGTGTCGAAGAAGTCAGTCAGGCTGTATCGCGTAGTATCTTGTAATGAAATATATGCGTTAAAGAGAAAATGTGTAATGTCCTTGTAAGTATATATATATATCAAACAGAGTGCATGATTACATGGGGTTAACACGGGCTGGACAGAAGGTAAACACTTTTTTGGGAAATATAAAATTATATATCAAGTTATTGAAATACATTTGCAAATATCTTTAGTGCATACATGACAGTTTGTTTTGCAGTTTGTGCCGATATCTTAAGATTTAAGAATAAATCCTTAAAAATGTCTGAAATGTCTGAAATCGTTGACAAAATTGCATCATAAAAGTGTACACATCGAATTTTTTAACAAGAACACTTGCTTATTTTATAATGTAATTCTGGTGTATTTCAAATTTCCCTAAGCAGCATAAAATGCTGTCTTTTATTCATTAGTTGAAATGAAAAAAAACTTTTGTTTTAAAAGTCATTCGAAACAAAAGCACCATGTGTTTATATCCCTTAACGTTAACTTAAAGTCACGTGATCCTGTATTCTGTTAACACATTTAATTTTTATGTATTTAAAAGGAAGTAGGGGCTGTTTTTTTTTAAGTGTGGCTGTTTTGCCAGAGCCTTGTATAAGGAAACATTTTATCAAGGTAACTCATCGTAAAGCGCAAATGAAATGTTAAATTGGCAAAGTGTATTGCTTGTGGACAATCTTTGAAAGTTATTGTTAAATTAAGACAATATTTGTCGAAATTTTATAACATGTCAATACAATACAGGATGGAAATGTTTGATAAATTAATTTACCCGTTTATAAGTAATGGCTCCGAAATATGGGGATTACAGGGCAAAACAGATAGAACGAATACATTTATGCTGACCTGTGTCAAGAATAAAACAAAACAACGATTCAGCCAATGCTTCCTGCTACACAGGACATTTAAGCTAAGCGATGGGAGCTACCCTACGCTCGGGTTTCAGGGCTTGTTTGACTATTCATAGTCCGCCGATTTATCTTTTGTTTTCGTTCTTTCATACCTTTTTAATTATCATCTTAATTGTGTAGGTTGTGCAACTTCATTAATTATAGGTTTTCTTTTTTAGCTTCTTATGCTCATGTGTTTAATCAACCTTCTTATATTACTTTTCTTACGTCAAATGTTAATAAGAGTAATTTACAAACGGTTGCGTTTCGCTGTGGTGCGCATCACTCTTCCGCGACACAAAAGATAAAGGTGGAAGCCGTGCATTAAAACCTCCGGCTTTCTGGTAATGCAATCATACGGGAGAATTAATTCTTTACATGGACATGATGGGGCATTTGATTTTATTTAAGGAGCATAGGGACGTTTTTCTGTATATTTGTATACAAACCATTTTGTTTAATTAGTTTTTAATGTAATGTTGATGTTTTAGTTAGCTGAATTATATCGAAAGCCGTAGGCTTATTTAAACACTATCGAGTCATTGTCCTTGGAAGAACCAGTACTAGTTGTCAATAAAGGAGGCCTTGAGCGGGTATTGAACCCGAGATAACCTGATTGCTTATGGACACCTTATCAACTCCGCCACGAAGACCTCTAAATTGATGAAAACTTATGTCGTAATAGTGTTTGAGTATTATCATAAATGTATCATGCACAAACGAGAAATATTTGATAAGCAGAATTTCAATATTTTATTTTTAACGAATGCCAGATGACATCTGTAACAAAATGTATTTTGCAGACAGAAACTAACGTCAGGTGTGAGCGATAAACGTTACTGTTATGAAAGTAAAACTGATATAAAATACAGTTCACATAATCGTTCTAGATTTCTTACGTTTTTTATTATTACCGATTTGCATTATGAACATAAGCAACTGATCTCTGTTCATGTTTAGATATTAAACTTTCCATTACTTGTAACTACATATGTATATATATCAAGACTACATGTATGTAGACTTCGAACTCGTTATTGTAAAAAACATTAACTCAGCGAATTACTTAGGTGGATGTCTTTGTTTATAAAGAAAACAATGATACTTTCATTCTTGAAAAGAATTGATCTGAATAGATTTGTTTTAATAAACTGCAGGTTTGTTTCATACGAAACACTATCACTCAAATGATGATGTACATAATCAATATATTCATAGTAGAAAATCATACTTGTTAAAACCTAACATGTCTCATGCCATGTCTCTTGTATATTTGTACAACGAAAAGCTTGTTTTGCTTTAGTTGAATAACTATTATGTTCTGTTCTGTTAATAGTCGTTGACAAAATATATCACTCGGAAGTAAGAGAACTATTTTTCGAGAACGGGAATCGCAATGCGACATTAGATAAACATAAACGTAAATTTGGCCATAACCCAAAGTTATATATACATTTGCACACTCACTTTTCCCTCGTACGATCTTTGGTTGTTATATAGACATGACTTATACTGGCGGCTTTATGCTATTTAACAGAAAGATCATTATTACCAAAATAGCCAACACGAGCATCTTGTTACGTTTATTTTAAACTCGAATAGATTTTACTTCGTCAGAGCTACTTTGTGAATTATGTAAACTAATAGACGAGAGTCATACAGTGCACTCAGCATATGTGGCCAGAAAGTGGATACAATAATTACTCTGTTTCTTCAGGAAAGAATGTAGATGCTTTTTGAAACGCAGTGTAATTAAATTTCATTTAGTCAATCAAAAAGGATTAACAGCGTAGATTGGGGTGTTGCGGCAGTTTATTTAACCGAGGATATATTTATAGCAACACCGATGCTATTATCACAACCCAATAGTTTTGTTATCAGAATCATCACACATTTATGACCGAGTAGGTTCATAATAGGTACTCAGTGGTTCGATCCCAGGTGCGGTAAACTTTTTTTTATTCTTTTTTTCTTTCTTTTATTTCACTCTTGTTTTTTTCCTGGAGCTCTTTAGTCCTGTTGTTTACATTAATAAATTTAAAGCATTTAATCACAAACTCCAAAACATGCCGAAATCTGTCAACAAGTCCCTGTTATGGAGGATTAAGGTCGAGTTTGATACTGTATGGTCTTATGTTTGTGATTAAATATTGTATTAGTGCTGTGTTTTAGTAAGCCGTTGTGATCCCAATTAAGATTGTAAACAATCTATAATGTTTATGCATAACAGTCTGTGTACCGGTACTTGGGTTTCGCCTAATTGCTGTATTTTAGGAAATTTGACATAGACGGTAGGGATAGTTGAACAAAAAAATCTCTGTTAAAAGTGCGGTGACCCCCCTTTTTTATTTTTGTTTTATGATAACAATACGTAGATGAACATATTTGAGCAGTTTCGCAAAAAGTTATTAGATAGAACTTTTTTAACTTCCATTTTTGTGTTAAAATAGTAAAAAAAATACGTTTTTTTGGGTGACATAAAAATTATAAAAATTAAAATTTCTTAAAATTTAACTTGTGTTCTCCATTTTTTGGTAGTTTGTGGTTTAATTAAATGGTATATGATATATATTAGCTTATATAATATCAATATGTTGCCAATTTCATAGGTTATTAATCATTTTTATGCAATTAGAGATTTTTCAGATTTAATGAAAAAGTACATGTTATATAATGGTGAATAAAATCAAAACAAGGCCGGTGACCCTATGTTTTTATTTCATTTTTCATATAGTATTTGTATGTAGTACTTGAATATAAATTTTGAGCAAAAGTTATTAGATGGAAAAAAATCAGCAAAACTGCAGCAACACCCCTTAAAAGCAATTAGAAAGCTATCATTTGGTAAAAAAGTACATACATATTGCTTTTTTTTATATCATTTAGAAAAAATTGTAATTGTTGAAACACATATTAAAAAGCACTATCGACAAATAAATAACTGTTTTAAAAATATTAGAATTTTTATAAACAGCTGAATTGTGTAAAACAATATCTTAGAAACACTCAAATATCACTTGCTGCTGATTTTAATATCGTTGTTATTTCTTATTCTATTGCACGCCTGTTTATAAAATGATATATGATCGATTAGCTATAATTCCGAAATTAAATGGGCGGAATAAAATGTAAAGCGCCTTTGAACGCACATCTCGAGCGAAAAGGGCGCTATATAAATGTGGTATAAAAACATAAAAAAAAATGGGCTCATATCGTCATAACGTTAAAACTATGACTCCATTTCACTGCTTCGAGCCCTGCATCATTGACGGTCAATTTCATTTACAGTGCAAAACCGGGAGCCAGAGAGAAGGAAAAAAAAATCTATCTCACAAACTTATCGTACCCCTATTTTCAAACGTTTAACATCAAATAAACGTCGTAACTAGATTCAAATAAACACGTATTAAATACCTTCCATGCGTGTTCAGATTTGAATGTACGCTTATACTTTATAAGTATGGCGACATACCGTTAATTTTGAAGCGTAGGGGTTATTAGGAACGAAAAGTTAACCCAGCGAAAAGTTCACCACTTGATGTGAAAATAAATTAAAGACATGCTCGTGCTTTGACATAAACAGCGACTACATTTTCATTTAATAACGGTGTCAAACAAATTAATTACGGCCCTCCAATCGCAATTATAAGATGTTAAATCTCTGCGTTATGCTTGGTTGTACATTGAACAATAGAACATGCTGAACTTTATTGAAGAGTCGTGTATGTAGATATGAGTTTTGCAACTGGTCCAGGAAAATGACTTACTACTTTGCCGTATTAATTCTACAGTATTTATTGATTTTATGATAGTTTGCTCATGTAATAAAATCAAAGGACACCAAAAGCGTTTGCAATTATATGAAAAATATAATACTCAACGGTAGTCAACCTTATAATTATAGCAATTAAAATCGGGGGTAAACGTAAGTTTTTGAAAGCCCTTTAAACGGAAGCTTTCGGTGTGTGACATACTAATTGCATTTCATACCTTGTATGAACATGCCCAAACCTGCAGCTTATTTAAGTCAAGTTATACTTGTTTATGATGTGAATGATAAAATTTATAAATGTTTTGTTGATTACTTACTTCATTTCACAACAGTAACCTTCTCAAAAGAGTTATACATACGAGACGCTTTCGAAATTGAATCAAAAGAATTACAGTAATGATAAACTATGTTTCGATTTGTATCTCAATTTTTTTTAAGCCAGTTATATTTAGTAATATTTTGTTAAACTCGATTTGAAGCACATACTTGTTTATTTGAGTCATTGTCCAAATATAGCCCGTAGCAGCTTTCACATTGACATTATAATGTGAAGCACACACTAACTAATATCGTAATCGTTCAACATTTAATAATCCTTACCTTCTAAACTTCTGAAAGCAGCAGTATATCCACTTTGAATGAGGGTAAATATTAAGGACACTATGTACAAGAATGCGAGCCCGCGCATGTTTCTGCTACCACGTTTGTACGTACCCCAAGAAATCGCACCAAAACTGTCTGGCACATATACATGCGTGCAGATAGTTTGTTTTATGGAGCCATTTGTTAAATGTCTATTAAACGTGCTGGTTATTTAGTTCTCCCTTTTATCGCAGGATCGATATAAATAATCCTCGCCAACAACTTGTACATTTAGCGAACCGAATGGTTAACCGAATACCGTAACCACACACACAATGTACAGATGTTTCATCAAAAATGATTTCTTATTCTTTAAGCCGCCTACAATTTGTCTGACAAAACAATACAACCAATACACCAAAGTCCAATTGCCCAGATAATTTTACATTTTTGTGTCGATTATTGGCGAATCCTCCGGGTTCTGAAGATGTCTCGAGCAATATCATTACATGTCCTCGGAAATGACGTCACACATTAACTGGTGAAAATGTGGCTGACCGAGTTATGGTCGTCTTGTCTGGAATATTTGGCTCAAAATCCACATTAAGAATTCCTCTTTCGTCTTTGGCTTGGTTAGGCAAAAGACAAACACGTCTTAACGCATTAAATGCTCTCGTATAAGATTAAAACTAGAGTTGTAAATACAGTACTCAGAATTTCACTAAATAGCAGCAAACAATTATACTTTCAAGTTTATTAGTTGTTTTTAAATGATATATTTTTCGATGAATTTAAACGTCGATGAATAAGATTTGTTTTGGAACATATTGTATGCATTTATTAATATATATCGCTGTTTCATATAATTGAACACATTTAATACATATCGTGAAGGACGGCTGCCTGACGTAGATAACGGAACTCTATTTCAACCAGCAACACATATGATAACGATTAAGCTCCGCCACTATGGGGCCTGTCTAATGTTTTGTTGTCCAAACTAATGGCTGACTCGTCGAATTAATTAATTACATCCAATCCAGCTCTGTAACATTAACTATCTCTTAGCCAGTTGCGCGCAACGTCTCCTACTGTCTAATTAAGATTGTAGAAGGCTGTAATTAATAAAGCTGATATCGTCGAATATTTATTGCTTTGAAATATATAGCATGCCATGGCAAAGGTGCATCGATGCAATTACAAAACGTTTGATTCGTGATTCATTCAACGCTGAAGCAAACATATTTAAAGCAGTAATCAATATTAATTGACCGATAAGGTTGTGAACCCGTTTTACTTGGCAATTAAGTTGATTTCTCCAATTTAAAGGAAATGTCCGCGCTTTGGTTGCGCCTTTGAGTTCAGCCTTATTAATTCCAAATCTCATTAATTGATCAAGCACAATTCACGTTCAAAAGCCAATAGACTCTCTGAAATCTATCTTATGCACGTCCTGCGAATGATTTCACGCGCCTGGCTTTCGTCCAGTTTCGTACCCACGCCGGTTTGTAACTATGGTCCGACTGACAGTTGATTTACTTCCGTTTTTGTTATGTATGTAATTAATGAAAAATGACAAAGAAAAGATTTGCGTGTAAACCGCTTAAGGTGCTTGAGGTGTTTGGCTTAACAAGTAGTTTCTCTTTTGTTTCGCATCACATGCATTTTGTGGTGTTACACACAAGTGGACGACACAAATAATATTTTATCTCCACAAAATTAAAAAAAATACATCCAACAACAGTCACTTTATAGTTTCAATTTGTGTCCTTTTCCAAAGGACGTGAAAGTTTACATAATCACATTACTGCATGTTTTTTATTTGATATGATGATTATATTCAAATAGACTTTTTAAAATTTCTTAAAGAGTGGTTTTATGATTCAGGCAAGTTTAAGTATCATCAATGTTATACTGTTTTTCATAAACTTATACGTACATTGTGGAATAATCGATGCATGTGTATTTTGTGGAAGTGTGCAATGTAGCATGGACAACATAACATATAAGGCAAGTACAGACAGTTCGAATACAGTTAAATTGCAACACATTTTGTTAACAATTTATGTACTTTGCAACTTGAATTCAAGTATTCGGCACGTCGGTTTAAAAGATGAGATCTATTTGCTAATCTGACACTTTTGACACATTTCACACACCGTTACGTGCATGTTTTCTTAATCTGATTTAGCAAAATAAAGGATAATGGAGTGTGACCGACAGCCTCCAGGTGCGGCGTAGTATTTACATTTGTCTGAGAAGTTAGTCAGGCACTCTGGATCAGCAGACGATTTATTGTATAAACCTATATTACGAAGGATTTCGGAGATAGTCAAGGTAATACGCTTGGTTAGTCAGGCTGTAACGCGTAATACATATTGTGACGAAATAGATGCGCTTATTAGAATTTATTTAAATGTAAGTGGGCTGCTTTTAAATGGAGGCTGTTTTTCACAGAGCCTTTAAAAAAGAAACATTTTATTAAGGTAGCTCATCATCAAGCTCATGATAAAATGTGAAATTGACACAGTGTAGTGCATTTGCAAACACTATTTAATGCTGATTAAAGGTTTGATTTCCAACATCGCTAAGATATGACTATGAAATGACTGTTGACAATAGTCAAGACTGCAACAAAAAAGAGGGTAGGTTTTAGCCAAGTTCATTAATGGAGCCTCTTTCTGAGAAAATTGGGCTCAATGCATGTGCGACAGGGTCATCCCAGATTTTTCTTTGAAGACCTCACAGGCTTATCAGAAATACACTTTCCGCTTTATGATATTTTTCGTTCAAAAGAAAGTCTCTTCTTAACGAAAACCCAGTTACGGAGGAAAGTGTTGTCCCAGATTATCTTGTATACTTCACAGGCTTATATTAGACTGCACTTAACGTACGTGCATTTAGCCCAGTTTTTTCCTGAATTATGCTAAATCCAGTCCAACTAAGGTTTATATGATGCTCAATCCAGTCCAACTAAGGTTTATATGATGCTCAATCCAGTCCAACTACGGTTTATATGATGCTCAATCCAGTCCAACCAAGGTTTATATGAGGCTCAATCCAGTACAACTACAGTTTCTTCTCTTTACTGGTGATTCCTTATACACATGCAATTTCAGCTATGCGGTGACAGCTTCGCAATATTCGGGTTAAAGGGTGTGTTTTGCAATTCATATTTTAGTCTGTTTGTTTGTCCACATGTCCGTCTCTCGCTCTCTCATGCTGTCGTTCTTTCCTGTTCTCTTTTTTCTTTATTGCTTTTTTTATTTCATACCTTTTAATTATCGTCTTATTTTGGTTGTTCTTGAAGCTTCATTAATTTTATGTTTTCTTACGTAGCAACTTATGCTCATGTCCTTAATCAACCTTCTTAAATTCATTTACGTATGTCAAATTTTAATTAGAGCCATTAACAAAGGGTAGCTTTTCTTTGGGATGCGCATCATTCTTCCGCGAAACAAACGATAAAGGTGGAAGTCGTGCAATAAAACGTCCGGCTCTTTGTTTGTGCAATCATATGAGAGAATACATTGTTTGCATGGACACATTGGGACACTTTATTTTGTTAAAGGGACATAGCGATATTTTCTGTACATATGTATACAAACCATTTTGTTAAATAATGTTTTAATTTAATGTATACCTATTTTGAGTAAGCTGAATTATTTCGAAAGCCGTAGGCTTATTTAGACACAATCGAGTCCCTATCCTTAGAGGAACCAGTACTCGTTGTCAATAAAGGACATCTTGAGCGGGGATTGAACCCAATATCTCCTGACTGCTATTGGACACCATATACATTTCGCCATTCTGACCTTTTAATTGCCGAAAATATATGTTCTTGTATTCGTTTTTGAGTATAATCTTAAAATGTCGGTTGGTTTATGAACAAAAATACTTAACAGATAGGCACAACATTTTGCTGCTTGTGATAATCTGTATGACAATACTATTTTTTTCATCAATGGTAAATTTTATCTGTGTTAAAAATTATTTCGCAGACATAAATTAGAGTCAGATGCGAGCGATATACGTCACTGTTATGACAAGAAAACTGCAATACATTGTACATACTCGTTCCTGATTTATTCCGTATTTTATTTTTACCGGTATGTATTATGAAAAAAAGCAAATGAGTTCTTTTTTTGTTTATTTGTTTAAAATTCCAGAAATTGTAAATACATGTATGTATATATATATATATAATTATATATAATAAGTTTGATGTCTCTGTTTATAACGAAAAATATCGTATATTCATTCATGTAAAGATAATTGATCTGAATAGACTTTTTTGTTAAATTAACTGCATGTTTGTTTAACATGAAACACTCTCACTCGCTCGAATGATCAATATATTCACAGTAGAAATGCATACTTGTTCAAATCAAACATATCTCATGCCATTTGAATTTATATCGTATATTTGTAAAACGATAAGCTTGCAATGCTTAAGTTGAATCAATATTCTGTTCGGTTCTGTAAATAATCGTTGACAAAATAAATCACTCGGAAGTAAAAAAATAAACAGTTCGAGAAAGGCAAACCGCAGTGCAACATCACATCAACTGCAAGGTTAATTTTAGGCCCTAAAGCGAAGATATATATAAGCGTGCACACTCACGTTTCCATCGAACGATCTTTGGTACTAATTTGGACATGACTTATACTGGGAGCTTTATGCTATTTTACAGATATACAATTATAACCAAAATAGCCAGCACGAGCATCTTGTTATGTTCATTTTCAACGTGCATACATCGTACTTCGTCAGAGTTGCATTGTGAATTATGCAAACCAATAAACGAGAGTCATAGGTAGCCCTCAGCATATACGGCAAGAAAGTGGATACACTATTTAATGAAAACTGGGTTAAATGCAGGTGCGTAAAATGTAGTCCGCACAGGCTAATCAAGGACAATACTGTCCGCTGTTTTTTTATTTTCCGTTAAAAGAGAGTCTCTTCTTAGCATAAAACTACCTAAGGCGGAAAGTGTCGTCCCGGAATAGCCTGTGCTGACTGCCCCGTTTCGTAGGACGAGGCTCAATTATATTGGTCCTACATTGTACATGCTTTTTTGAAACGCAGTGTAATTTGTAATTTAAAATTTTATTTAATCGATCAAAACGTATTAATAACGTAGATTCTAATTAATATAAAGGTACTATCAACAAATCAACAACTGTTTTAAAAATATTTGAATGTTTACTGACAGGTGAATTGTGTACAGTAATCTCCAAGAAACACTCAAGAAACATATGCTGCTGATTTCAATATCTTTGTTAGATCTTATTCTATTCCGCGCCTATATACAACCTGATATATGTACGAATTACTATAATTCCGAAACTTAATGGCGATCATATCGTCATTACGTCAAAACTATAACGTCATTTCACTTCTTAGAGCCCTGCATCATTGACGGTCAATATCATTTACAGTGCAAAACAGGGGGCCAGAGAGAAGTGAACAAAAATCTATCTCACAAACTTATCGTTCCCCTGTTTTCAATCATTTAGCATTAAATAAACGTTTTAACTTAATTCAAATAAACATGCGTTTCCACTTGTGTTCAGACTTGAATGTACTCTTAGACTTTACACGTTTGGCGACACATCGTTTAGCTTGAAGCGTAAGGCTATTCAGAACGAATAGTTAACCCATCAGAAAGTTCACCACCTGATGTGACAATAAATTAAAGGCATGCTGGTGCTTTGTCATAAACAGTGACTACATTTTCATTAAACAGCGGTGTCAAACAAATTAATTACGCCTCATATATTATAACCTTACCAGCGATATAAGAATTGTTTTGCTGAAAAGTGATATTATTCCCTCCAATCGCAATTGAAAGATGTTAAATTTCTGCATTATATTTGATAGTACAAAAGAACATGCTGTACTTAATTAAAGAGTCGTTCATTTAGATATCTGTTTTGTAACTTGTTCAGGAAACTGACTCACAACTTTGCAGTATTAATTCTACATTTTGTATTTATTTGGTGATATTTTATTCATGTAATAATATTAAAAGACACCAAAAGCGTTGTTTGCAATGACATAAATAATATAATACTGGACGGTAGCCCACCCTTAAGAATTATAGCAAGAAAAATCCGGACCTAACACCAATTTGTTTTGAGTCCTTTGAACGGAAGTTTTTGATGTGTGACTTAGTAATTGTAATATCACACCTTGAACATTGGCAAATTTAGTAGCATATTTAAGTTAATATATACGTTTATGATTTTAGTGATTTCCGTTAGAAACGTTTACTTGATAACGTACTTTTTCACAACATCAACCCTCTAAAAAGAGTGATACATACGAGATGCATTTAAAATTGACTCAAAAGACATACTGTACTGATAAAACCATGTTCCGAAAGACAAATCTCAATTATAATTAAGCGAGTTATATTTAAAAATATTTTGTTAATCCGGATTTGAAACACACACTTTTTTATTTAGGCCATTGTCTAAATATGTGCAGTAGAATATGTCTCGCTGACAGTATGATGTGGATCAGACAATAGCTAATATAGTAATCGTTCAATATCTAATAATCCTTACCATCTGAAGCAGACAATAAATAATATCGTAATAGTTCAACATTTAAATAATCCTTACCTTCTGAATTTCTTAAAGCTGCAGTATATCCACTTTGAATGAGGGTAAATATTAAGGACACTATGTACAAGAATGCGAGCACGCGCATGTTTCTGCTTCCACGTCTGTACGTACCCCAAGAAATCGCACTAAAACTGTCCGACACATCTACATGCTTGCAGTTAGTTTGTTTTATGGAGCCATTCGTTTAATGTCTATAGATCGCGCTAGTTATTGTTGTTTTTTCTCTTATCATCGAATCGATATGAATAATCCTCGCCAACATCTTGTACGTTTAGCGAACCGAATGGTTAACCGAATGCCGTAACCACACACACAATGTACATATGTTTCATGAAAATGTTGTCTTTTTCTTAAAGCCACTTACACAATGTTAGACAATCAAAACAACAAATGCACCAACATCCAATGTCTCTGCTTATTAAACGTTTTTGTATCAATTTTTGGCAAATCCAAAGGGTTCTTAAGATAGGTAGCGCAATATCATAACATGTCCTCGCAACAAATGCAC
Source organism: Dreissena rostriformis (assembly GCA_007657795.1). Lineage (NCBI taxonomy): Eukaryota > Metazoa > Mollusca > Bivalvia > Myida > Dreissenidae > Dreissena > Dreissena rostriformis. The sequence goes on along the minus strand of VMBQ01002799.1, from coordinate 61,746 downwards.
CACAGCCCACTTGCACAGCTTATTCAACGTGTTTGTATCGAGTCTTAACAAGATTAGTAGCGCAATATCATAACATTTCCTCGGAAATAGTCACACGTCAACAGTTGAAAAGGTGGCTGACCGAATTATGGTCATCTTGTGTTGAGTGTTATTTTCAAAATCCACATTTATAATTTTTCTCACGTCTTTCGCTCGGTTAGGCAATAGACAAACACGTCTTAATTAATAAAACGCTGTTGTATACGATTAAAGCGAGAGTAGTAAATACTGCATTCAGATTATCAGTAAAATAGCAGAAAACAATATACTTTCACTTTTTTTTTAGTTTTTTTGTTTTTTTAAATATATGTTTCGATGAATTAAAATGTCAATGAATAAGATTTGTTTTGGAACTCGTTTCCAGCATCTATGAGTATTTATCGCTGTTTGATATGATTAAACACAATGTATACATAACGTGAAGGAAGTCTGCTCGTCGTTTATAACGGAACTCTATTGCAACCTGCAACACATATAGTAACGGTAAAGCTCCGTCACTTTTGGGACTTCCTTATGTTTTGTTGTTCAACATAATGGCCGACTCGTCGATTTAACTATATTCAATGAAGCTCTGTAACATTAACTATCCCTTAGCCAGATGCGCGCAACGTCTCCTTCTGAGTCATTAAGAATGTAGAAGGCTGTAAGTAATAAGGCTGATATCGCCGATTGCCTTGAACTATTGCATATGAGCTCGCAAAGGTGCATCAATGTAATTACAAAACGTTTGATTCGTGGTTCAGACAACGCTGACGCAACCCTTTGTTTTTAAATCAGTGATCAATATACACTTTCCGATATTAAAATTTTCGAACTCGTTTTACTTGGCAATTAAGTCGGTCTCTCCATCGTCAAAATATAAGCCCGAACTTTGGTGCGCCTTTGAGTTCCTTCTCGTAAATTCAAAATCTCATTACTGGATCTAGCACATGTCACGTGCAAAATCAAATAGAGTCTTTGAAATCTCTCTAATGTTCTTCCTGCGAAAGATTTCACGCGCCTGGCTTACGTCCCGTTTCGTACCCACGCCAGTTTGTAATAATGGTCCGACTGACACTGGCAGTCGGTTTTACTCCCGGTATTGTATGTATGTTATTAATGAAACATGACAAAGAGAAGATATGCGTGTAAACCGCTTCAGGTGCTAGAAGTGTTTGGCTTAAAAGAAATGTGTCTTATGCTTCGAATTGCATGCATTTTGTTATACAAAAGCGGAAAAAAAAATATTTCCACAAAAATTAAAAATACTTCCAAAAACAGGCACTTAAGCGTTATTAATTTAAGTTGTTTTCTTTTCCAAAGGTAGTTAAAGATCAAATAATCCTATTACTTCATGTTTCTTGAATTGCATGCATTTGGTGCTGTTACACACAATTTTTATTATTTATTTATTTATACGAAAATCTAAAATACATCCACAAGCAGTCACTTTGACTTTATCGTTTCAAAATGCATCCATTTCCAAAGAACGTGTAAGATTACAGAATCACATCACTTCGTGCATTTTGACTGATATGATGACCATATTCAAATAGCCTTTAAAGTTATTTAAAAGTGGTTTTATTATGCATTCAAGTTTGATAATACAGCTCTGTTGTACTGCTTTTCAAAAACTTGTTCGTACATTATGGAATATTCGCTGGATGTGTATTTTGTGGAAGAGGGCAAAGTAGCATGGACATAAGAAATTATAGGGTAAGTACAGACAGGTAAAATTACTTATCGCGAATGCAGTTACCTAGTAACACATTTTGCATACAGATATGAGTACTTTTCAACTTGCATTCCAGTATTCAGCATCTCGGTTTATCAAGATGGGAACTGTTTGCTAATCTGACACTTTTGACACATTTCACACACCGCTACGTGCATGTTTTTTTTTAAATATCATTACGCGAAATAAAGGATAGTGGAGTGTGACCCACAGCCTCCAGGTGCGGTTTAGATTTTGTATTTGTCTGAGAAGTGAGTCAGCCTATACGACGTTATATTTTTGTGATGAAATAGATGCGTTAAAGAAAGAAAATTTATACTGATTGTTTGTTAATATTCTTTTACGCATTTAATAAGAATGTATTTAAAAGGAAGTGGGAGCTGATTTTTATTTTTTATTTTTTAGATAGCCTTGTAAAAAGAAACATTTTATCAAGGTTACTCATCATGAAGCGCATGATGAATTGTAAAATTGACACAGTCTATTGCATGTGCATGCACTATTTAATGATGAATGAATGTTTGATTTCCAACCTCGATAAGATATGATTGTGAAATGAATGTTGACCCTAGTAAAGATTTAAAAAAAAAACAACGGGAGAATTTTTCAGCTAAGTTCATTTATGCATTCCAACAACGGTGTATAATTGTTACTGATGATTCCTGCTACAAAAGTCGTTTCAGCTATGCGTTGACAGCTACCCAATGCTCGGGTTTAAGGGTATGTTTGGCAATTAATATTTTAGGGTGTTTGTTTGTCCGCCGATTTATCTCTTGTTAATCCACCCGCCCGTCTTACGTTCTCTCATTATGTCGTTCTTTCCTGATGTCTTTCTGTTTTCATGATCGCTTCGTTCTTTCATACCATTTAATTATATTCTTATTTTGGTTGAGAGTGTTGCTTCATTAATTATATATTTTCTTCTATGCAACTTCTGCTCAAGTGTTTAATCAACCTTCTAAAATTAATTAACTTTTGTAAAATATTAATTAGAGCCATTTACGAGCTGTAGCTTTTAGTTGGAGTGCGCATCATTCTTCCACGACACAAAACGGAAAGGTCGAGGTCGTGCAATAAAACCTCTGGCCTACTGGTATTGCAATAATACGAGAGAATACATTGTTTGTATTGCGATGAGGAAGCATTTTATTTTGCTAAATTATCATAGCGGCATTTCTCTTTACATATGTATACAAACCATTTTATTAGATTATGTTCTAATTTAAATATGTGTATGTTAGCTGAATCATATCGAGAATCGTAGGCTAAGTTAAACATTATAAAGTCCCTTTCCTTGAAAGAACCAGAACTCGTTAACAATACAGAAAATATTGTGCGGGGATTGAACCCGAAACCTTCTGATTTCTAAGTGGACACCATATCAACTACGCCACGCTGACATATTAATTGCCCACAATATATGTTTTTGTACTAGTGTTTGAGTATAATCTTAAATATGCCGTGTGGTTTATGTAAAACGACCTAACAGAAAGGCAAAATATTTTCGTTGCATGCAAACGTGAGCTTTTAGAATAGCACAAGTTCAATAATATTTTATTTTAAACTAATTCTATATTTTATCTGTAACAATGTATGTATTTTTTCTAGACAGAAAATTATGTCAGGTGTGAGCGATTAATGTAAATGTTAAAAAAGTAAAACTGAAATAAAAATAAATTGTTCACGAATCGTTATAGATTTCTTCCGTTGTTTTATTATCAACGATAGGTATTTTGAACATAAGTAACTTATTTATGTTTATGTTAAGCTATTTAACTTACATGAACTTGTAAAAAAACATTTGTATATATACCAAATGAATATTAAGTTTATGTCGACTTTAAACCCGTTATTGTGAAATTTTAACTCATCGAATTTTTTAGGTGGCTGTGTCCGCTTATAAAAAAACAAATTGGTATCTTCAGTCCTAAAAAGATAATTGAGTCGACAATGCTTTTTATTAATTAACTGCATGTTTGTTTTACAGGAAACACTCTCACTCAAATGATGTTGTACATATGTCAATATATTCACAGTAGAAATGCATACTTGTAAAAATCAAACATATCTCATTACACTTACTTGGTATCGTTTATTTTTTAAACGATAAGCTTGTCATGCTTAAGTTGAATAAATATTCTGTTCTTTTCTGTTTATAACCGCTGACAAAATAAATCACCCGGAAGTAAGGAAATGAGACATTTCAAAAAAGGAAACCGCAATGCGACATCAAAAACCTTCAAGGTAAATTTGGCCAGATTATCCGTTTAAGCCCTCACAGACTAATCAGAAAAGCACTTTCCGTTTCATGATAAGTCTCTTCCTAGCGAAATCCAGTTCAGGAGGAAAGTTTCGTCCAAGATAAGGCTGTGCAAACTGCAAAGGGTAGTGATGGGCTACACTTAACGCACGTGCATAGGGACCAGTATTTCCTGAACGAGACTCAATCGATTCCAAATACGGTTTCTAATCTTTACTGATGATTCCTTATAAACAGGTTATTTCAGCTATGCGGTGACAGCTACCTCACACTCGGGTTTATGGGTATGTTGGGCAATTTATATTTTAGTCTGTTTGTTTGTCCACATGCCCGTCTTTCGTTCTCTCATGTTGTCGTTCTTTCCTGCTCTCTTTCTTTCTTTATTGCTTTCTTTCGTTCATACCTTTTAAATACAATCTTATTTTTGTTGGCTGTGGAACTTCATTAATTATATGTTTTCTTTTTAGCAACTTCTGCTCATGTGTTTAATCAACCTTCTTAAATTCATCAACTTATGTCAAATTTTAATTAGAGCCATTTACAAACTGTAGCTTTTCTTTGGGATGCGCATCATTCTTCCGCGACACAAAAGATTTGGCTAATCGGGAATGATACTTTACGCACATGCATTAAGCACCGTTTCGCATTGGTTCAATATTGTACATGCTTTTTTGAAACGCAGTGTAATTAACTTTCATTTAATCAATCAAATAGTATTAACACCGTAGATTCTAATTATTACAAAGGTACTAATCAACAACTATTAAAAAAAAATATTTGAATGTTTACTAACAGGTGAATTTGTACAATGATCTCTAAGAAATACTCAAATATCACATGCTGCTGATGTTAATATCGTTGTTATATATTATTCTTTTGCACGCCCGTTTATAAAATGATATAATTATGTACGATTAGCTATAATTCCGAAACTGTATGGGGTTCATATCGTCATTACGTCAACACTATGACGTCATTTTACTGCTTCGAGCCCGGCTTAATTGACGATCAATTTCATTTACATTGCAAAACCGGGAGCCAGAGAGTAGTGAAAAACAAACCTTTCTCACAAACCTACCGTTCACGTATTTTCAATCATTAAGCATTTAATAAACGTCGTAACTAAATTCAAATACTCATGTGTATAATACCTTACATTCGTTTTCAGATTTGAATGTACTCTTATACGTTATAAGTATGGCGACATACCGTTAATCTTAAAGCGTAAGGGTTATTCCGAAAGAATAGTTAACCCAGCAAAATGTTCACCACCTGATGTGACAATAAATTAAAGGCATGCTAGTGCCTTGACATAAACAGTGACTTCATTTTCATTAAACAGCGGTGTCAAGCAAATTAATTAGGCCTCGTATATTATAACCTTACTAGCGACATAAGGGAAACATTTGCTGAAAAGTGATATTCTGCCTTCCAATCGTAATATTAAGATGTTAAATCTCTGCATTATGTTTGATTGTAAAAAAGAAATCGCTTAATTTATAAAAGAGTCGTTTTTGTAGATATGAGTTTTGTAACTGGTTCAGGAAATACGCAACTTTGCCCTATGCCCTTTATGATATTTAATTCATGTTATAATATTATTGGACACCAAAAGCGTCGTTTGCAATGATATGAATAATATACTTCTGAACGGTAGTCAACCGCAAAGAATTATAGCGAGTAAAATCTGGACTTTACAGCATTTTTGAAAGCTCTTTTAACAAAAGTTTTCGGTGTGTGACATTGTAATTGTAATATCACACCTTTTATGAATATGTATCACACCGTGTGTGAATATGGCAAGTCCTGTAACATCTTAAAGTTAATATATACTTTTATATAATTATAGTGATTTCATTTATAAACGTTTACTTGATAACATTATTTTTATTCAATAACCTTCTCAAAAGAGTTATACATTCGAGGCGCTTTTGAAATTGACTCAAAATAATAACTGAAATGTTGAAACTATGTTTCGAAAAAAAAAACTCAATTTTTCAAGCAAGATATATATATGATATTTTGTTTAATCAGGTTTGAAACACACACTTTTATAATTGTCAAAATATGTGTCGCATAATATTTGTCATTGACAGTATAACGTGAAGCAGACAATAAATAATATCGTAATCGTTCAACAAATAATAATCCTTACCTTCTGAATTTCTGAAAGCAGCAGTATATCCACTTTGAATGAGGGTAAATATTAAGGACACTATGTACAAGAATGCGAGCCCGCGCATGTTTCTGCAACCACCTCTGTACGTACCCCAAGAAACCGCACTACAACTGTCCGACACATCTACAGTACAGTTAGTATGTTTTATGGAGCCATTTGTTAAATGTCTATCAATCGTGCTGGTTATTGTTGTTATCCCTTTTATTGCATGATCGATATACATAATCCCCACCAACATCTTGTACGCTTAGCGAACCGAATAGTTAACCAATTGCCGTAACCACACACTTAATGTACAGATGTTGCATCCAAATATTGTCTTATTCTTTGAGCCGCTTCCAATATGTTTGACTAAAAAAAAACATATGCTATAGTTCAATTGCCCTGCTAATTAAACGTGTTTGTATCGATTCTTTCCCCAAGATGTCTCGCGCAATATCATAACATGTCCTCGGAAGTTGTCACACATCAACTGGTGAAAAGGCGGCTGACCGAATTGTGGTCCTCTTGTCTTGAGTGTTAGGTTCAAAATTCACATTTATAATTCTTCATACGTCTTTCGCTCGGTTAGGCCAGAGACAAACACATCTTAACGCATAAAACGCACTTGTATAAGACTAAAACTAGAGTTGTAAATACTGCATTCAGAATATCAGTAAAATAAGCAGAAAACAATATTCTTTCAAGTTAATAAGTTTATTTTAAATAATATATTTTTCGATGAATTGACATGTCGATGAATACGATTTGTCCAGTAACCTCTATTCTGCATTTATAAATACATATCGCTGTTTCATATATTAAAACACAATTTATAGATATCGTGAAGGCAGTCTGCCTGACGAAGATAACGGAACTCTATTTCAACCTTCAGCACATATGGTAACGATATAGCTCCGTCGCTATGGGGACTGTCTTATGTTTTGGTGTCAATAAAAAAAGGCTGACTCGTCAAAATAATAATATCCAATCCAGCTCTGTAAAATTAACTATCCCTTAGACAGATGCGCACAACGTGTCCTTCTGTTTAATTAAGAATGTAGAAGGCTGTAATTAATAAGGCTGATATCGTCGAATATTAATTGCCTTGAAATATTGAGCATGCCCTTGCAAAGATGCATCGATGTTATTACAAAACGTTTGATTCGTGGTAAGTTCAACGCTGACACAATCTGTTTTTTTTAAGCAGTAATCAATACAAACTGACCGATATTAAAGTTTGCAAACCCGTTTTACCCGGCAATTTAGTTGATTTCTCAAATTATAAAATATATTCCCGCGCTTTGGTTGCGCCTCGGAGTGCTCGTAAATTCCAAATCTCATTAATGGATCTAGCACAATTCACGTGCAAAATCCAATAGACTCTTTGAAATCTATCTTATGTACGTCCTGCGAATGATTCCATCCGTCGTGCGTACGTCCCGTTTCGTACCCACGCCAGTTTGTAACTATGGTCCGACTGAGACACTGACAGTCGATTTGCTCTCGGTATGTTGTGTATGTAATTAATGAAACCTGACAAAGAAAAGATTTGCGTGTATATCGCTTCAGGTACTTGAAGAGTTTGGCTGAACTAGTAGTTTCTCTTAGGCTTATATTTGCATGCATTGTTGGTTATACAAACGTGAAACAAAAATTGAATTTCCACAAAAATAAAAAATACTACCAAAAATAGTCACTTAAGCGTTATTAATTAAAGTTGTGTTCTTTTCCATATGTAGTTTAAGATCACATAATCACATTACTTTTTGTATTTGGAATTGCATGAATTTGGTGCTGTTACACACAAACGGACGACACACATACTATTTTATTCATACGAACATATAAAATACATCCACAAGCAGTCACTTTGACTATATCGTTTCAAATTGTGTCCATTTCCAAAGGACGTCTTAGATTACATAATCACATTACTTTGTGTATTCTGTCTGATATGATGACCATATTTAAATAGACTTTTAAGTTATTTAAAGAGTGGATTTATTATGCATGCACGTTTTGTTATCAGCTCTGCTGTACTGCATTGAACAAACGTATTCGTACATGTCAACATATTCGTAGTGTCTGTTCCTGTTTGCATGGGAAAGTGCTGTGGTAGCTGACATGGTAAAAATGTCCTTGTGGAATATAATTTGAATGTGGATTTCGTGGAAGGTTGCAATTTTGCATGGGCAATAGAACATATAAGGCAAGTACAGACAGGTCAAAATATTAATCGCGAATACAGTTACTTTGCAACAAATTTTGCATTAAAATGATTGTACTTTTCAATTTGTATTCCAGTATTCGGCAACTCGTTTTATAAAGATGACATATGTTTGCTAATCTGACACTTTTGACAAATTTCACACACCGCTTCATGCACGTTTTCTAGAGCTGATTAAGCAAAATAAAGAATAGTGGAGTGTGACCCACAGCATCCAGGTGCGGTGTAGTATTTACATTTGTCGGAGAAGTGAGTCAGCTGTATCACGTAGTATCATGTGATGAAATAGATGCGTTTTAGGGAGAAAATGTGTAATGATTTTTCATCTCCGTCCTTAAGCAGGGTGCAGGATCACAAGGGGTTAACTCACGGGCGGACATTTTTGGAAATATCTCAAGTTATTGTTATACATTTGCAAACATCTTTAGTGCATATAAGACAGTTTTTCTTGCAGTTTGTGTCGATATATTAGGATTTAAGAATAAATCATTGAAAATGTCTGAAATCGTGAAAAGCATTTCTTTTTGCGTGCATCATAAACGTGTACATGAATGCCGTACACATTAAAATTTTTGAACAAGAACACATGCTTATTTTATTATGTAATTCTGGTGTATTTCACATTACCATAAGCAGCATAAAATGCTGTCTTTTTTGCACTAGTTGAAATTCAACAATTGTTTTAAATAGTCATTCGAATGAAAAGCAACACATTTCGGGGTGTTTATATCACTTAACGTTAAATTGTGCGCACCATAAAGTCACGTGATCATGCATCCTGTTAACACATTTTATTAAAATGCATTTAAAAGGAAGTAGTGGCTGTTGTTTTAGTGTGGCTGTTGTGTACTTAGCCTTGTATAAAAAAACATTTTATTAAGGTTACTCATCATAAAGCGCAAATTGACACAGTGTATTATCATTGCATGTTTATGCACTATTTAATGGTTAATGAATGTTTGATTTCCAACCTTTATACGATATGATTGTAAAATCACTGTTGACCTGTGTCAAGAATAAAACAAAACAACGATTCAGCCAATGCTTCATGCTACACAGGACATTTTAGCTATGAGATGGGAGATACCCTTCGCTCGGGTTTCAGGGCGTGTTTGACTATTCATATTTTAGTATGTTTGTTTATCTGCCGATTTATCTTTTGTTTTCGTTCTTTCTTACCTTTTAATCATCATCTTAATTTTGTAGGTTGTGTAACTTAATTAATTATATGTTTTCTTTTTTAGCAACTTCTGCTCATGTGTTAAATCACCCTTCTTAAATTTATTTTCTTATGTCAAATTTTAATTAAAGCCATTTACAAACTGTTGCGTTTCGTTGTGGTGCGCATCATTCTTCCGCGACACAAATGACAAAGGTGGAAGTCGTGCATTTAAACCTCCGGCTCTATGGAAATGTAATCATATGAGAGAATTAATTGTTTACATGGAAGTGATCGGGCATATTATTTTGTTTAATTAGCAAAGCGACATTTTTCTATACATATGTATACAAACCATTTTGTTTTATTATGTTTTAATTTAATTTAAACCTATCTATTTTAGCTGAATTATATCGCAAGCCGTAGGCTTATTTAAACACTATCGAGCCCCTTTCCTTGGAAGAACCAGTCCTCGTTGTCAATCAACTTAAGGACATCTATAGCGGGGATTTAACCCGAGACAACCTGATTCCTTAATATAAACCTTATAAACTCCGCCCCGAAAACCTCTAAATTGACGAAAATGCATGTTGTTATAATGTTTGAGTATAATCACCAATGTGCCGTGTGCCGTGTGGTTTATGTACAAAGACTTAAGGGGTATTGCTGCTGTTTTGCTGATTTTTTTCCATCCAATAGATTTTGTTCAAAATTTGTTTTCAAGTACTACATACAAATACTATATGAAAAATGAAATAAAAACATAGGGTTACAGGCCTTGTTTTGATTTTATTCATCATTATATAACATGTACTTTTCCATTTAAACTGAAAAAAAAAATCTAATTGCATGAAAATGATTAATAAACTATGAAATTGGCAACATGTAGATATTATATAAGCTAAGATACATCATATACCATTTTATTAAACCACAAACTACCCCAAAAATGGTGAACACAAGTTTAATTTTCAGAAATTTAATTTTTATAATGTTTATGTCACCCAAAAAAACGTAAGTTGAATTAAAAAAAAAGTTATATCTAATAACTTTCTGCGAAACGGCTCAAATATGTTCATCTACGTATTGTCATCATAAAACAAAAATAAAAAAGGAGGTCACCGCACTTTTAACAGAGATTTTTTGGTTTATTGATCTCTACCGTCAAATTTCATAGAATACAGCAATTAGGCAAACCCCAAGTACCGGTACATAGATTGTTAGAGATATGCATAAACATTAGACTTTTTTAACAATCTTAACTGTGATCATAACAGCTTACAAAAAAAAACAACACAACAATAATACAATATTTAATCACAAACATAAGACCTTACAGTATCAAACTCGACCTTAATCATCGGCATGTTATGAAGTTTGTGATTAAATGCTTTAAATTGATTAATGTTAACAACAGGACTTAAGAGCTCCAGTAAAAAACAAGAATGAAATAAAAAAAGAAAAAAAAAGTAAAAAAAGTTAGCCGCACCTGGGATCGCACCATTGATGTTTGTGCCTATTATGAACCAACTCGGTCATTTGTGATGATTCTGATAACAAAAATATTGGGTTGTGTAATAGCATCAGGTGCTGTATAAATATATCCTCGGTTAAATAAACTGCCGCAATACCCCTTTACAGAAAGGCACTATATTTTGCTGTTTGTTTATGCAAAAACGAGAAATATTTGATAAGCATAATTTCAATATTTTATGTTCAACGAATGCCAGATTTCATATGTAAAAACATGTATTTTGCAGACAGAAAC
>VMBQ01002799.1:11542-50402 GCA_007657795.1 Dreissena rostriformis | reverse complement strand
CATAATTATGAGCATATTATCTGCCGATTTATTCACATAATTGGTAAACTGATTGATGTGCCATCACATATATATATTTATATATATATATATATATATATGATGTCTTTGTTTATAAGATGTGCATATTTGTTTTACAGGAAACACTCTCGATCAAACCATGCTGTACATATATCAATGTAATCACCACGATAGATAGCATACTTGTTAAAATCTATCATATATTTGTATTGTATTGTACATTTTTTAAACGATATACTAGTAATGCTTAAGTTTAATACATATTATGTTCTGTTCTGTTAATAATCGTTGACAAAATAAATCACTCGGAAGTAAGGAAATTAATTTTGTCGAGAAAGGAAAACCCGATGCGATATCAAATACATTTCAACGTAAAGGTTGCCCTAACGCTAACATATACATAAGCGTTTCCCTCGTACGATATTTGGTTATTATATAGACATGACTAATACTGGCGTTTTATGCTATTTTACAGATACACCATTCTTAGGAAAACAGCCAGAACGAGCATCTTGTTATAAATTTGTTTTTTCATCTTGCATACATTTAACTTCGTCAGAGTTACTTTGTGAATTATGCAAACTAATAAACGAGAGTCATACGTAACCCTCAGCATATGCGGCCAGAAAGTGGATACACTTTTTAATGAAAACATGGTTAAATGCAGGTGCGTAAAATATCGTCCGCGATTAGCCTGTGCAGTTCGCACAGGCTGATCAGGGACAATACATTCCGCTGTTTTGGTATTTTTCGTTAAAAGAGAGTCTCTTCTTAGCACCTGAGGCGGAACGTGTCGTCCAGGAATAGCCTGTGCTGACTGCCTCGTTTAGCATTGCGAGGCTCAATTATATGGGTTCTACATTGTACATGCTTTTTTGAAACGATGTGTAATTTGTAATTTTAAACTTTCTTTAATCAATCAAAACGAATTAACAACGTAGATTCTAATTAAATTTAAAAGTACTACAAACAAATCAACGACAAATCAACAATTGTTTTAAAATGCTTAAAATGTTTACTAACAGGATCCGGTTGCTCAAAACTTTAACGGCCAGTAAAGCTTACAGCCGTTAATTTTTGGATCAAATTATTTATGTGACATATTTGTTAACCTTATAAAATACATGTTAATTGTAAAAAAATGTGTTTGCTCTAATAGTTTGCATATGTCTTATAATAACATTGTTTTTAAAATTAGTTTTATTTGGGTCTCAAGTTAACAGACCGTTACCTTAACTGGCCTTTAAAGTTTTGAGCAACCGGGCCCAGGTGAATTGTGTACGTTTATCTCTAAGACACACTCAAATACCACATGCTGCTTGATTCAATATCGATGTTAGATCTTATTCTATTTGTCGCCTGTGTATTACATAATATATGTACGGATTACTATAATTTCGAAACTAAATGGCGTTCATAGCGTCATAACGTATAATCTATGACGTCATTTCACTGCTTAGAACCCTGTATTATTGACGGTCAATTTCATTTTCAATCATTAATCATTAAATGAACGTTGTAACTAAAATCAAATAAACATGTGCTTAATACCTTTCATTCGTGTTCAGAATTGATTGTACTCTTATACTTTATAAGTATGGCGACATATAATTATTCTTGAAGCGTAGGGGTTATTCAGAACAAATAGTTAACCCAGCAAAAAGTTCACCACCTGATGTGACAATAAATTAAAGGCATGCTGGTGCTTTGACATAAACAGTGACTACATTTTCATTAAACAGCGGTGTCAAACAAATTAATTACGCCTCGTATATTTTAACCTTACGAGCAACATAAGAAAACATTTGCTGCCCTCCAATCGTAATTCTTAAATATTAAATCTTTTCATTATGTTTGTGTTTGAAGGTACAATAGAAAATGCTGAACTTTTTTGAGTCTTTTATGCAGATAACTTGTGCAACTGGTTCAGGAAAATGACTTACAACTTTGCCGTATTTATTCTACATTTTGTATTGATTTTATGATATTTTATATATGTAATAATATCAAAGGATGCCAATCCCGTTGTTTGCAATGATATGAATAATATAATACTCAACGGTAGTAAACTTTAAAGAATTATAGCAATTGCAATCCGCAATTATTTACAAGCCCTTTTAAAGTCCTTTTCAAGACAGTTTTCGGTGTGTGGTAATTCTCATATCACACCTTGTATTAACATAGCACATCCTGTAGCATAATTAAGTTAATAAATATTCTTATTTGATTTTAGTGATTTCATTTATTATCATTTACGTGATAGCTTACTTTATTTCACAAGAATAACCTTCTCACAAGCTATATACACACGAGGCGCTTTTGAAATTGGTTCAAAGAATTACTGTAATGACACAATCATATTTCGAACATTGTTTTATTGTCAATTTCTTTACACCAGTTATATTAAAAAATATTTTGTTTAACTGGGTTTGAAAACACATTCTTGTTTATTTTGATCATGATTGTCCCAATATGTGCCGAAATATATTTCTCGTTGACAGTATTATGTGAAGCAGACAATAACTAACATTTTAATCGTTAAACATTTAATAATCCTTACCTTCTGATTTTCTGAAAGCAGCAGTATATCCACTTTGAATGAGGGTAAATATTAAGGACACTATGTACAAGAATGCGAGCCCGCGCATGTTTCTGCTACCACGTCTGTACGTACCCGAAATCGGACCAAAACTGTCCGACACATCTACATGCGTGCAGTAAGTTTGTTTGATGGAGCCATTTGTTAAATGTCTATAGATCGCGCCGGTTATTGTTGTTTTCTTTCTATTCGTCGAATCGATATTAATAATCCTCGTCAACATCTTGTACGTTTAGCGAACCGAATGGTTAACCGATTGCCGAAACCACACACACAATGTACAGCTGTTTCATCCAAATGTTTTCCTATTCTTTAAGCCGCTTACACTATGTTAGACAATCAAAACTAAAAATGCTCCAAAGTCCAATTGCCCTAGCTAATTAAACGTTTTTGTATCGATTCTTAGCCAATCCTTCGGCTTCTGAAGTTTCTCGCGCACTATTTGAACATGTCCTCGGAAGTTGTCACATATTAACTGGTGAAAAGGTGGCTGCCCGCATTATGGTCATCTTGTCTTGAGTGTCAGGTTCAAAATCCACATTTATATTCTTCATACGTCTTTCGCACGGTTTGACAAAAGACAAACACGTCTTAACGCATACAACGCAGGTGTATAGATTAGAAATAGAGTTGTATTTTTTTTAAGGCAGTGATCAATATAAACTGACCTATATTAAAGATTGCAAACCCGTTTTACTTGGCAATTAAGTCGATTTCTCCAATAAGTTAATATATGCCCGCGCTTTGGTTGCGCCTCTTCGTGCTCGTAAATTCCAAAACTCATTAATGGATCTAGCACAATTCACTTGCAAAATCCAATAGACTTTTTGAAATCTATCTTATGTACGTCTTGTGAATGAATTCACGCGCTGGCTTACACCCCGTTTCGTACCCACGCCAGTTTGTATCTATGGTCCGACTGACACTGGCAGTTGATTTACTCCCGGTATGTTATGTATGTAATTAATGAAACATGACAAAGAAAAGATATGAGTGTAAACCGCTTAAGGTGCTTGAAGTGTTTGGCTGAACAAGTAGTTTCTGTTTTACTTCGAATTGCATGCATTTTGTGCTGTAACACACAAGTGGACGACACAAGTAATATTTTATCTCCACGATTTAAAAATACATAAAAAAGAGTCACTTTGAATGTATCGTTTCAAGTTGTGTCCTTTTCCAAAGGACGTGTTATATTAAATAATCATGTTACTTCATGTATTTTATCTGATATGATGACCATATTCAAATAGACTTTTAAGTTACTTAAAAAGTGGTTTTATGATACATGCACGTGTTCAGTATCATCTATGTTGTACTGCTTTTTCAAACTTATACATACATTGTGGAATATGTGTATTTTGTGGAAGTGTGCAAAGTAGCATGGACAACAGAAACTTTAAGGCAAGTACAGACAGGTCGAAATACTTTTCGCGAATCCAGTTATCTTGCAACACACTTTTATAACAATGTATGTTCTTTTTAACTTGCATTCAAGTATTCGGCATTTCGGTTTATAAAGATGAGATCTGTTTGCTAAGCTGACACTTTTGACACATTTCACACACCGCAACGTGCATGTTTTTGTAAATCTCATTAAGCGAAATAAAGGATAGTAGAGTGTGACATACAGCCTCCAGGTGTGGTGTAGTATTAACATTTGTCTGAAAAGTGAGTCAGGCATTCTGGATCAGCAGAAGATTTATTGCATAAACCAATATTGCGAAATATTCCGGAGATAGTCGAGGTAATACGATTGGTGAGTCAGGCTGTATCACGTTAATTTGTTTGTGGTGAAATAGATGTGTTTAAGAAAGAACATGTTAAAAAACATGTTTTATCTCCTTTAACACATTTAATTAGTATGAATTTAAATGGGAGAAGGGACTGTTTTTTAATTGAGGCTGTTTTGCAAATAGCCTTATAAAAAAATAATAAAAAAGTATCAAGATGACTCACCAACAAGGTCATGATGACATGTAAAATTGACACGGTGTATTGCATGTTCATGTACTATAAAATTGTGAATGTATGTTTGATTACCAACAGTAATGAGGTTTGACTGTTAAATGATGGTTTTCCCTGGTCAAGACTTAAACAATACTACGGGAGTCAAGACTTAAACAATACTACGGGAGTCAAGACTTAAACAAAACTACGGGAGTCAAGACTTAAACAAAACTACGGGAGTCAAGACTTAAACAAAACTACGGGAGTAAAGACTTAAACAAAACTACGGGAGAAGGTTTCAGCCAAGCACAATAATTGAGCCTCGTTCTGAGAACATTGGGCTTAATGCATGTGCGAGAAGGGTCGTCCCAGATTATCCGTTGAAGACCTCACAGGATAATTAGAAAAACACTATCCGCTTTATGATATTGTTCGTTTAAAAGAAAGTCTCTTCTTAGCGAAATCCAGTTAATAAGGAAAGTGTTGTCCCAGTTTAGCCTGTGCAGACTTCACAGGGTTATATAAGAGTACACTTAACGCACGTGTATTTAGCCCAGTATTTCCTGAATGAGACTCAATCCATTTTTAATCTTTACTGGTGATTCCTTCTACAAAGGTAAGTTAAGCTATGCGGTGACAGCTAACCCACACTCGGGTTTAAGGGTGTGTTTGGCAGTGCATATTTTAGTCTGTTTGTTTGTCCACATGCCCGTCTTTCGTTCTCTCATGTTGTCGTTCTTTCCTGCTCTCTTTCTTTCTTTATTGCTTTCTTTCTTTCATACCTTAATTACAATCTTATATTTGTTGGTTGTGGAACTAAATTAATTATAGGTTTTCTTTTTTAGCAACTTCTGCTCATGTGTTTTATCAACCTTCTTAAATTCATTTACGTATGTCAAATTTTAATTAGAGCCATTAACAAACTTTAGCTTTTCTTTGGGATGCGCATCCGTCTTCCGCGACACAAAAGATAAAGGTGGAAGTCGTGCATTAAAACGTCCGGCTCTCTGTTGGTGCTATCATATGAAAGAATAAATTACTTACAATCATTTGATAGAATACATTGTTTGCATGGACACACTGGGGCATTTTATTTTGTTAAATGAGCATAGCGACATTTTCTGTACATATGTAAACAAACTATTCCGTTGAATAATGTTTTAATAATTTAATAAATACCTATTTATTTTCATGTTATCGAAAGCCGTAGGTTTTATATTTAGACACCATCGAGACCCTTTCCTTGGAAGAACCATTAATCCTTGTCAATAAAGTACATCTAGAGCTGTGATTGAGCCCGATACCCCCTGACTGCTAATGGAAACGATAAACATTACACCACGCTTTCCTTTAAATAGCCGAAAATGTATGCTCTTTTACAAGTGTTTGAGTATAATCTGTACATGTGTCGTTTGGTTCATGTGCACAAACTTTACAGAAAGGCACAATGGTTTGCTGTTTGATTTATGCAAACGAAGAACATGTGATAAGCAGAATTTCAATAATATTTCATTTTCAACTAATGATATATTTTATCTGTTACAATTTATGTCGTTTGTAGACAGAAAATAAAGTCAGGTGTGAGCGATATACGTTATTGTTATGAAAGTAAAACTGAAATAAAAATGCATTGTACATAATCGTTCCAGATTTATTCCGTATTTCAGGTTTACCGATATGTATTATAGAACATCAACAAATGATTTCTTTTGATGTTTAGCTATTTAACTTTCCTGAACATGTAAATACATGTATATATAAATAGGAGTACTACATGTATGTAGACTTCGAACCAGTTATTGTAAACAAACAATGCATCGAATTATTAAGGTGAAGGTATTTGTTTATAAAGAACTAAATGTTATAATCATTCGTGTCAAGATTATTGGTCTGACTAGATTTTTTGTAATTAACTGAATATTTGTTTTACATGAAACACTAACTCAAATGAGCCTGTACATATATCAATATATTAAACAGTAGACATGTATACTTGTTAAAATCAAACATATCTCATGCCATGTTTCTTTGTATTGTACATGTGTTAAACGATCGGCTTGTAATGCTAAAGTTGAAAAAATATTCTGTTCTGTTAATAATCGTTGACTAAATAAATCACCCGGAAGGAAACCGCAATGCGACATCAAATAAACATCAAGGTAAATTTGGCCCTAACGCGAAGTTATATATCAGCGTTTCCCTCGTACGATATTTGGTCATTATATAGACATGACTAATAATAGTGGCTTTATGCTATTGTAAAGATACACCATTATTACCAAAATAGCCAGCAACAGCGGTTGCTTATTTTTAACTTGCATACATTCAACTTCGTCAGTTGCTTTGTAAATTACAAACACGAGAGGCATATGGAACCCTCAGCGTATGCGGCCGTAAAGTGAATACAATAATTAAGCCTTGCTCTGAAAACATGGTGAAATGCAGGTGCGTAACATGTCGTCCGAGATTAGCCCGTGCAGTCCGCACATGCTTATCAGGGACAATACTTTTTTTGTATTTTTCCTTAAAAGAGAGGCTTTTCTAGGCGAAAATCTACTCACGGCGGAAAGTGTCGTCACTCTTAAGCATGTGCGGGATTTACAGGCTAATCTGGAACAAAACTTTACGCACATGCATTGAATTCGTTTCGCAGAACGAGGCTCAATTCCATTGGTTCTACAGTGTACATGCTTTTTTTGAAACGCAGTTTAATTACCTTTCATTTAATCAATCAAAAAGTATTAACAACATAAAGTGTAATTAATATAAACGTACATATTGACAAATCAACGACTATTTATAAAAAATGATTTTTTATTAACAGGTGAATGTTGTTAAAAAAATCTCTTACAAACATTTATATATTACACCTGCTGATTTTAATATCGGTGGTGTGTCTTGTTCTATTTCGTGCCTATTTATAAAAAGTGTAAGGTTTTTCTATAATTCCGAAACTATATGGGGTACATAGCGCCATTACGTCATCACTATGACGTCATTTCACTGCTTTGAGCCCGGCATTATTGACGGTCAATTATATTTCCAGTGCAAAACCGGGAGCCAGAGAGTAGTGAGAAACAAACCTATCGTTCCCCTATTTTTAATCATTTAGCTTTAAATAAACGTTGTTAATACATTCAAATAAACATGCACTTAATACCTTCCAGTAATGTTCATAATTGAATGTACTCGTATACTTTATAAATATGGCGACACACCGTTAATCTAAAATCGTAGGGGTTATTCAGAACTTATAGTTAACCCAGCAGAAAGTTCACCACCTGATGTGACAATAAATAATGACATGCTTATGCTTTAACAAAAACAGTGACTTCATTTTCATTAAACAGCGATGTCAAACAAATTAATTACGCCTCGTATACATGTATTATAACCTTACCAGCGACATAAGGAAACATTTGCTGCCCTCCAATCGCAATTATAAGATGTCAAATCTGTTCATTATTTTTGACTGTAGAATTGAAAATGCTGAACTTTATTGAGTCGTTTATATAGATAAGTTTGTCAACTGGTTTAGGAAAATGACTTACAACTTTGCCGTATTAATTCGACATTTTTAATGATTTTATGATATTTTATTCGTGTAATAATATCAAAGGATACCAAACCCGTTGTTTGCAATGATATGAATACTATAATACACAACGGTAGTCAATAATAAAGAGTTTTTGCAAGAAAAATCCGGTCAGGACTTAACAGCAGTTTTTAAGAGACCTTTTAACTAATGTTTTGGATGTGTGACTAAGTAATTGTAATATCACACCTTGAAGATTTGAAAATCCACAGGAGGGAAGCCCATATTTTTTTATTATTATAGCATATAGACATTTTTTTTAAATATGGGCTTCCCTCCTGTGGGCTTATCCAGTAGCATATTTAAGTTAATATATACGTATATTTGATTTAAGTGATTTCCTTTATAAACGTTTTTCTGATAATATACTTCATTTCACAACATCAACCTTCTCAAAAGAGTGATACATGAGAGACGCATTTGAAATTTACTCAAAAGAACAACTGTAATGATAAAACCATGTTTCGAAAAAAAATCGTTGTCAGTTTTATTAAAGCAAGTTATATTTGATAATATTTTGTATAACTTGATTTGAAACACTCACTTGTTTATTTTGGTCTTTGTCCCAATATGTACCGAGGAAAATTCCTCATTGAAAGTATACTGTGAAGCAGACAATAACTTATATCGTTATCGTTTAACATTTTATAATCCTTACCTTCTAAATTTATGAAAGCAGCAGCATATCCACTTTGAATGAGGGTTAATATTAAGGACACTATGTACAAGAATGCGAGCCCGCGCATGTTTCTGCTACCACGTCTGTACGTACCCCAAGAAATCGCACTAAACCTGTCCGACACATCTACATGCGTACAGTAAGTTTGTTTTATGGAGCCATTTGTAAAATGGCTATAGATCTTGCTGGTTATTGTTGTTTCCCCTCTTATCGCGGGGTCGATATAAATAATCCCCGCCAAAATCTTGTACGTTTAGCGAACCGAATGGTTAACCGATTGCCATAATCACACACACAATGTACAGATGTTTCATCAAAATGTTTTCGTATTCTTTAAGCCGCTTACAATATGTTAGACAATCAAATCAATAAATGCACCAAAGTCCCATTTCCAAGCTAATTAAACTTCTGTGTATCGATTCTTAGCAAATCATTCGGCTTCTGAAGTTTCTCGCGCACTATTATAACATGTCCTCGGAAGTTGTCACATATCAACTGGTGAAAAGGTGGATGACCGAATAATGGTCATCTTGTCATCATGAGTGTTAGGTTCAAAATCCACATTAAGAATTTTTCACACGTCTTTCGCTCGGTTTGACAAGAGACAAACACGTCTTAACGCATAAAACGCAGGTGTTAAAGATTAGAACAATAGTTGTTTATTTTCAAATATACTTTGTTCGATGAATTAAATTGTCGATGAATAAGATTTGTTCTGGAACCTCTACCATACATGTATTAATGTCTACTTCTGTTTCATAGCATTTAACACAGTTTATACATATCGTGAAGGAAGTCTGCCTGACGTAGATATCGGAACTCTTTTTCAACCTGCAACACATATGATAACGATTAAGCTCCGCCACTATGGGGCCTGTCTAATGTTTTGTTGTCCAAACTAATGGCTGACTCGTCGAATTAATTAATTACATCCAATCCAGCTCTGTAACATTAACCATCTCTTAGCCAGTTGCGCGCAACGTCTCCTGCTGTCTAATTAAGATTGTAGAAGGCTGTAATTAATAAAGCTGATATCGTCGAATATTTATTGCTTTGAAATATATAGCATGCCATCGCAAAGGTGCATCGATGTAATTACAAAACGTTTGATTCGTGATTCATTCAACGCTGAAGCAAACATATTTAAAGCAGTAATCAATATAAATTGACCGATAAGGTTGTGAACCCGTTTTACTTGGCAATTAAGTTGATTTCTCAAATTTGAAAAGATATTCCCGCGCTTTGGATGCGCCTTTGAGTTACGCCTCGTAAATTCCAAATCTCATTAACGGATCTAGCACAATTCACGTGCAAAATCCAATTGACTCTTTGAAATCTATCTTATGTACGTCCTGCAAATGATTTCACGCGCCTGGCTTACGTTCAGTTTCGTACCTACGCCAGTTTGTATCTATTGTCCGACTGACACTGGCAGTCGATTTATTCCCGGTATGTTATGTATGTTATTAATAAAACATGGCAAAGAAAAGATATGCGTGTAAACCGCTTCAGGTGCTAAAAGTGTTTGGCTGAACAAGTAATGTCCCTTATGCTTCGAATTGCCTGCATTATGTGCTGTTACACACAAGTGGACGACACAGATAATATTTTATTGCATTCTCTTACCAAATCGTTCAAACCTATATATGTATATACATAGTTTGCATGTACGTCGTATTGAACAATTTGCTGTGGTGGCTGAATAAGTGGAGGAAGCGGTTTCTGAATACTTCGATGAAGCGGTGTCTGAATACCATCAGAAAATCATGTCTAAATACCTGGAAGAAGCAGTGTCTCAATACCTGGAGGAAGCGGTTTTGGAATACGTTGATGAAGCAGTGTCTGAATACCTTGACAAAGCGGTGTCTGAATACTTTGAGGAACGGCGTCTGGACACTTTCAGGAATAGAGTCTGAATACCTTTAGGAAGAGTTGTCTAAATTCGTTTAGAAGGCGGTATCTGAATAACTGGATGAAACAATGTCTGAATACCATCAAGAAGCCAGGTAAAAATACCTGGATGAAGAGGTGTTAAATTACTTTGAATATGTGGAGGAAGTTATTAATGAAAACTTTCAGGAAGCAGTGTATGAATACCTTGATGAAGAGTTATATGAATACTTTGATCGAGCAATTTCTAAAAACTTGCAGGAGCAATGTCAGAATACAAGGAAGAAGTGGTATCTGAATACCTTTAAAAGCGGTGTTTGAACACATGTAGGGAGTGATGTCTGAATGCCGATGGGAAAAAGTGTCAGAATACATGAAGTAAGCTAAGTCTGAATATCTGGAAGAAGCGGTGGCTAAATACATGGTGAAAGCGGTGGCTGAATAACTAAAGGAAGCTATGTATGAATACCTGAAGGAAGCGGTGTCCTACTACTTTGAGGAAGCGGTGTCGGAATACCTCGAGGAAGCGTTGTCTGAATACCCGGACGTAACGGTGTGTAAATACCTTGATGAATACATGGAATAGGCGGCGTTTAAGTACAGAATTGAAGCGATGTCTAAATACTTGGAGGAAGCGTTGTCTGAAAACCTGGAGGAAGCGATATCTGAATACCTGGAGGAAATGATGTCTGAATACCTGGAGGAAATGATGTCTGAATACCTGGAGGCAGCAAATCTGAACACCTGTATAAAGCGGCGCTTAATACCTAGAAGAGACGGTGTGTGAATATTTGGAGAAAGTTGTGTCTGAATACCTGGAGAAAGCGGTGTATGAATACTAGGAGAAAGCGGTGTCTAAATATTAGGGGGAAGCGGTGTCTGATTACCTGGAGGAAGTGGTGTCTGAATACAAGGAGGAAGCGGTGTCTGAATACCTGGAGGTAGCGGTGTCTGAATACTAGGAGGACGCGGTGTCTGAATACCTGGATGAAGTGGTGTATGAATGCTAGGAGGAAGCGGTGTCTGAATACCTGGAGGATGCGGTGTCAGAATACTAGGAGGAGGCGGTGTCTAAATACTAGGAGGAAGCGGTGTCTGAATACCTGGAGGAAGTGGTGTATAAATACTAGGAGGAAGCGGTGTCTGAATACCTGGAGGAAGCGGTGTCTGAATACTAGGAGGAAGCGGTGTCTAAATACTAGGAGAAAGCGGTGTCTGAATACCTGGAGGAAGCAGTGTCTAAATACCTAGAAGAAACGGTTTCTGAATACCTGGAGGAAGTGGTGTCTAAATACCTAGAAGAAGCGGTGTCTGAATACCTGGAGAAAGTGGTGTCTAAATACCTAGAAGAAACGGTGTCTGAATACCTGGAGGAAGTGGTGTCTAAATACCTAGAAGAAGTGGTGTCTGAATACCTGGAGGAAGTGGTGTATAAATACCTTGAAGAAACGGTGTCTGAATACCTGGAGGAAGCGGTGTCTAAATACCTAGAAGAAGCGGTTTCTGAATACCTGGAGAAAGTGGTAGAAGCGGCGTTGAATACCTGGAGGAAGCGGTGCCTGAATACCTGGAGGAAGTGGTGTCTGAATACTGGGAGGAAGCGGTGTCTGAATACCTGGAGGAAGCGGTGTCTGAATACTAGGAGGAAGCGGTGTCTAAATACTAGGAGAAAGCGGTGTCTGAATACCTGGAGGAAGCGGTGTCTGAATACCTTGAGGAAGCGGTGTCTGAATACTAGGAGGAAGGGGCTCTGAATATCTGGAGGGAGCGGCGCTGAAAACCTGGAGCAAACATTGTCTGAATACCGTGGCGAATCGTTGCCTGCATACTTTGTTGAAGCGTTGTCTGAACACCTTGAATAAGCGGCGTCTGAATACCTCAATGAAGCGATGTTTGAATACCTGGATTATGCAGCACTAAGTACCTGGAGGAAGTGGTGTCTGAATACTTTGAGGACGCAGTGTCTTAATACCTTGAGGAAACTGCATATGTCCACCAACCTTATTAAATAAATTGTTGCCTGTATTCCAACCCTGTTTGCCACCCACTATAGAGGAAAGAGCCAATGTGCCATCCACTATGTTTAACGGACACTGCTTTATTCATTTTGTTTAGCAGATTTCAGTATTTTAGCATCATACAATGGTTGTAGCAGCTTAACTCAATGTCAACGATATTCGTTAGTATTGTTTACTGCACGATACTTTTTTTTATTTTATGTAGGCATTTACACAAAAAAATTGTTTATAACATTTAAAGACAAACACCTAAAACAGGGTTTCCCGATAGCAACGTTGAGTATTCAAAGATGTCGCAAAGTTCACTTATACTATGTCCCCCAACCCACACAATAAAATGAGTTGCACAACACCTTGAAAGAGAACTCACGAGTGGCAACAAGTGAAAAGGTCAAACCAACGCTCCCGGGGGTCTTCAACCACGTGACCGGTCGTGTGGTGGTGAGTAACCCAACGGGGAGTTAATTGTCCAGAACCGGCCTTTGTCTGGCTTAATTGGACAATCATGAGGTTTCACAAGGGCATAATTTAAACTCTTTATCCAGTTGCGTAATTCGCTATTGTAAATACCCTACAGGTTCGGTGGGACGTTGGCAGAAATGTTGCTAACTTAACCGCTGCTACCACCAATGCCATGAGACACGAGAAGAACAGTCGAAAATGACAGCAAATCATATGATCACCAGAACAGAATAACGACCTTCACAAATAAGCTATTTTACCGGAGTTATGTTTTCTGCTTATAGTATTTTTATTTAGGTTGATTTAATACCCGCAACAGAACACAATTAATTTATCGGAATTATTCTGTTTTTTCTTTGTTTGAGTAATTTTACTAAAAGTGTTTATTTTACTGCCGAATTCGTTGTTTCTAATATCTTATTTCATTTCTTTTTTTGACTTAAACAATATCTAAAACATGTGTATTGAGTCTGAAATTAATATTAGTTGTTCTGGATTTCTTGTGTAAAAAGCCAATATAAATAAGATCGTTTTGTCATTTAAATATAATGAGCCGCGTTCTCGAAAAACCGAGCTTAATGTAAGTGCCTAAAGTGTCGTCTCAGATTAGTTTGTTTTGTCCGCTCAGGTTTATCAGGGACGAAACTTTCCGCCTACACTGGATTTTCATTTTGAGGAGACTTCTTTGAAACGAAAACTATATATAGCGGAAAGGTTCGTCCCTTATAAGCCTTCGCTAATTTATACCAGACTACACAGGCTAATCTGGGACGACACTTTACGCGCATGCATTTAGCCAAGTTTTTCCAGAGCTCTTAATATAACGACTGTTGTATTTTGATTAAGGATTCTGTTGTTCTGCTATTCTGCTTCAGTCGTTCTTAAATTTCGTTTTGCTGCTGAAGTTGTTCTGCTGTTCTGCTTACATCATTACCTCATTAAGGCGACCCCGCAGACGGCCGGACGGAGTTGTGAACCAGTGATTATAGGTTCGCTAGCGTGCATAAATCAATATATGACATGAATGAAATAAATTGAGGTAAAATAAATAAATACTAAAAACATGTTGTATTAAAGTAGCTCCAACGTAGTGTAGATATTGATTTAGACCATTATGGAAAAAAATCCACACATGAAAGGGGACACGCCCCTTTCACATCAGCCCCCTTCGTGCTGTCTTGCCGCTGTGTCTACCTAATTCCTGCGGAAATGCCTGGTATGTGGTTATATAATAATCATGTGTGTGTATTTCGAAGTGTGTAAGGTACTTCCGCGCCTTAGACTGCATTATGTGTGGACCCGGATTGTGTCCCGGCACTATTACCATATTATTTATTAGACTCGCGTAAGTTGGGATTACTTTTGAATTTAAGCTTCAATTTTAAGCTTTTGTTACTGAAAGGCATTCGATTTAGGTTTGGTTCTGCGGTATTGGGTAAGCCGGAGTACCCGGAGGAAACTCCACCAACCTAGCTTATATGCTTTGGAACGGGCATTGAACCCGGATCGCCTTGGTGAGAAGAGCTTTTACAAACCACAATGCTTACCGAAAAGCTAATTGGATAATGAAGAACCAATCGACTTAAATAGAAGCCCCTATGGTGTTTATCAGTGACATTTATAACAACAGATTACGTGACAGGACTTCGTGCTAAAGTAATGATCGTTCGGCCAAGGTGTCAAACGCCCATTTATTATTTTGACCGCTAAAAATTGCCCCTGGAGCAACATTGCACCGAGATGTGTGTCAGTTGAACAGTAGAAACAGATGTTCACAAAATCACTAAAAGTACAGCCGTACCTCAACCTCCGTGCAGAGATTTGACTGGTTCCGAGCACAGCTCATTATCCAACGGCCGTGGGAGATAACCGCTGCGTGGAGTTTGGTTGTAACTACGCTGATATTTTTAACCTTTTCTGTGCGTCTTAGCAACGAAATGAATAAAGGAATTTAATGTTTATTTTTTTTATTAATGTCACCTCCATTATACATTTGAAAATATGTACACAAAATACTATATTAACACGCAAAATCCTCTTTTTAACTTTTGTGCACACGGTACATGTACACTGCTGTTCAAGCATATTAACAATAATAGTATAACAGTTCATAAAACATTTTCATGACAAATAGACTATTTACATGTAAAACGATTTGTTAATTGATCTTACGAATTACGTTCAAAGTAACATATATTTTTCGATACTATTGAAACACACATAATTGTAAATGAGTTGATACAACAAGGGTCAAACATGCAAGCAATACAATAGTGTCGTGTTCTGCGAAAACTGGGCAAAATGCTTGTGCGTAAATTGTCTTCCCAGATAAGCCTGTGCAGTCCGCACAGGCTAATCAGGGACGACAATTTCCGCTTTTATAGAATTTTTTGTTTAAATGATGTCTCTTCTTAGCGAAAATCAAGTTTAGGAGGAAAGTGTCGTCCCGGATTAGCCTGTGCGGACTGCACAGGCTAATCTGGGATGACACTTTACGCACAAGCATTTTGCCAAGTTTTCTCAGAACACGCCACATATTGTGGTATTCAGATCGAGGAACGTATGAAGACTGATGCGAATTGAAATGTGCCGCGGTCTGGGAAAACAGGGTTTACTGCTTGCTGGTAAAGTGTCGTCCCAGATGGGCGCGTACAGTCCTTACCGGCTTTTGAAGGACGACGCTTACACTGGATGTTTCTTTAGAACAGGCATTCTTTAAACGAAAAATTACATAAAAGCGGAAAGTGTCGTCCTTGACAAGCAGTGCGTACAAATATATCACGGCCAGACGACAATATGAAATGCCATGTAATTTTTAAGTATACCTAAGAATACAAATTATTACATTTATAAAAAAAACACATCGCAATCGGACAGAAAGTACTCACAATTCAATTTAAAATATGTAAGAAAAATAGAGAATAATAGGTTGATGACGTGGAAAGAGAATGGTTATCTGGCAAGGCGGAGATATTTATCGGGTGGGCCTTCGGCTCACCCGATAAGATCCGACGACGAGCCAGATAACCATTCTCCATCCACGTCACCAACCTATTATTCCATTTATCATGTCACATTTACAACATTTTGAATTAAACATTATCACATTTTATCAAAGACAAATGATTTATTGGCATAACAAAATAATTATTCTGGTCGTGCTTCCTACATGTACGCAACATTCCTAACGACCGAATAACTACCGATTGTCTCACGTAAAAATTAGTTCCAAATTAAACCGTTCTTTTAAAACTTTCCTATTGAAAATATGAGACGAAATTAAAAATGAATCGAGAATGTGATGTTTTTATTGTTAGAATTAAAAAAAAATGCAATAGCAATACAAAAGGTAATTTTTGTTTGAACATTCAATTGACCAAAATGGTGTGCACATTCAGTTAAAGTCAACGGATATAAATGAAATCGAGCCAAAAATATAAAAAAAATCGGAAATAATTAGGTTACACGTAGCACATTATTTGGATAATTAAAATATCAATAAAAGTTGAAACTGTGCTGGAGAATAGATGAATGCCATTATTTACGCTTTGACAGGAGTCTTTTTTAATTTAGTATAATCGACACGCTTACCTCAATGGCAACTTTAATCCAATTCTAAAAACAAAAAAGTTACAACGATATACACTTCCAGTGTCTGTTCTTAAGTTGTTATGCATGACAAACACACAATCCGAAATACGTTTGAGATTTGTTCGATGCTTTAAACAAATAGTTTACTGTTTAAAAAACCATCACGCCCATATTGTTGTCCCAAAATGTTTCGTCACCGAAATGGCGTCACACGAGATACGTCATAAATTGCGTAATCAAGTGATGAAAACAAAATACGGAAAGCTGGTTCGGTAATAAATTTTAAAGAAGAAACAAAATAGGATGATATGCAATATAAACGATAACTATCGTGATGCGTCTAAATAAATTTCAAAGGTAACAGTACTTTACATGTATTTGGTATTTTATTTATAGAAAAAAGTAGTCCGTCACCGTAGAGCGACTGACGGATATTCGAGGTCACGTGGTCAACTATCCTAATAACTTTTGGGTTATCAGGTTACCTGGTTATCAGGCTGATTTAAAGGCATGTGACAGGATAATAATATTTATTTATGCTTATTAATGAATGTTTATTCAAATCCTAGCACACTTACAAACAACTGATTATACCGCCCCATTGGTGAACAAAGGTACAATGTGCCATTTGATTTAAATGGCAAATGGTACCTTTTTGCACCAATGGTGAGATACGATATGCAGCTTTATTCTAAATAGTATAGATAGCTTGCGCACACGTATCTGCAACATCAGAAATGACATAATTTGCTGTTCTGTTGCCAATTCTATGTTGTACGTAATAACTGTATACGATTTCAGAGAAATAAAGTTTATTTGGTGTTCTCTTTTGACAGAAGTCTTCTTAACACAAATTATCAATTAGTAAAGTTTGGAACGTCGTAAATTCTGTCCTTAACGCCGGGCCCTCTTCCATTCACTGAGCTATTCGTCCCGATGTTGTTCTTCGGCGACTCATACAGTGCATTGGCAATAAACCTCCCGTTTTCATATACGTGCTCTTCGGGGTCTAGATGACTGTTGACGTTCACTATTGACTCATCTGCGTTCTCATTAGTTTTACGCCCAAATTCATTAAACTTATCGTCGCCTGCGTTCCGTTCGTATTTGTTATCAATGTTTCCTTGATCGCAAATGTGTTGTCCTCCGTTCCAAGGAAGCGTCGATCCGTTGTCAAAACTTAACCATCCTCCAGCATTGGCAGTCTCGCAGTTCCGGTAGAACGATTCCTCATCATCGTATATATGCTCTTCTTCTGCTTCGTCATGTACTCTTTCATTAGAAGACGTATCTTGGTCTTCTTCCGGTGGTTCATAATACACGCCAGTGCTTCCACTGAACTTGTATGAACGCGCAGGATCCTTTGATTCCTCACGGAACATCGTTTCGCTCTCCCGTCTCAGCGAGTCCATTTTATCGGCATGGTTGACATCGTGGACGCTCCAGAGCTCGGGAGGCTCATAGAACACGTTCTCGACAACCTCCTCGTCGTCATCGGTTTCTTTAAGGTTCGACATACTTGCCTGTCCGCCTAGTTCGAGATTGACGTCTGCAAAAGAATTGTTTCCAGATTTATCCGCAAAACCGCTGTCTGCGGAATACTTCTGGAATGACACGCGAGATTTTGTATACGTCGTTTCTTTTCGTTCACAGACGGCGGGCGCTGACGACTTGAATGACCCCAAAAGCTCAACATTGTTTTTCGTACTTCTGATAGCTTCACTTTCATCAAAATCTTCAACCTTATCGGGAAACGCTGGATTGGCCGTTCCCAACGCTTTCGCATGTTTTGCGTCGACGATGTCGTTTTCTTCGTTCCAAAGATTATCGGCATCTTCAATGTTCTCGTTGTCTGGTTTTCTTGTTTCGTCGGCGTCTTCTTCATCGAATTCTCCATCATCTAAAGCGTACGTTGAGTCAAACTCGTTGGAGGGCCACCCCGAGTTGAATTCCGAGTACACATTACCGTCAATGGTGTCACCGGTTACCGGGGATTTACTCTTAGAGCTGTGAATATAAATGAGTTTCGTTCTGTGAAAAGGGGGTTTAATGCATGTGCGTAAAGTGTCGCCCCAGATTAGCCTATGCAGTCCGCACAGGGGCGACCTTTTCCGGCAAACGTTGAGTTTTGCTAAGAAGAGACTTTTTTAAACGCAAAATATCATAAAAGAGGACTTTAAACCCCCTTTTCACAGAGCGAGGCTCATATGTATGGTGCAATTTCGATCTTGAGTTACTTATCTCTAAATTAATAAAATCTTGGTCGAACAGTATGTTATAGAATATGGACAAATATAAACGGAAATATAAGTCGATTTCGACGTGATTTTATGCAACTAAACGGCTATTAACAGTAATAGTGTTAAATACTTCGTTATGGGTGGTTTTATTGACAACTGAACAATGAAGTTATTTCGTTATGCATGTACGAAGTATAAGATTTGAATATTAAACAGGGAATGAATATTAATTATTATATAAAGTCTTACGTGTTTTGTCGTCGTTTGGTTGCTTCGTTCGCTGCAAATAGGAAAGCAAAATTGTATACATTATGAAGGTATGCCGGTTCAAAAAAATAGCCGTTCTTATTTGTGCTAACAAACGACATTGTGCATTGCCAATATTTTTCAATCTCAGTTGTTGTTCGATTTTTTAATAATGTTAATGTATTTAAATTTAAAAAGTGCATAATGAATTATCGTTTTTAATGACTATTTCGGCATTTTATGGGTCTTCTTCACAATGTAGAACGTTATACTTATTGCAAAATCTCGACCATAATTTTTGGTTTGCTTTGACCATAGGATGCTTAAGAAAATAGTTGGCCGCTCACCTGGCCTGATCGTCGGCAGACTCGGTCGCCGCTGCTCTCCCTTCCGGCAGCACTTGAGCACGCAGACGACGACGACAACCGCCGCCACCGTGACACCGCACGCGATCCCGGCCGCCGTCATTGCAACCGTGAGCTTGTCGTCCCTCCAGGTGACGTCGGGTGGCGAAGTGGTCGTCTGCGTCCAGGAAACAAATGCATTACAATGATTCTTTAATGAGGATTACACGATTCTTTTTTTTCAAATTATTATTGAATATTTTTTCTAGCCAATTGGATACAATTTCAAAGAACACTCTACAAGTCCGACATTTTTTATTTTATAGCAGTGTGTTTGCAGGTTAAAGCTTCTTAAAAGATAATTAATGTATTAACATATTGCCGAGACCGTATTCAAAACGTATCGACAAACATGCCAACATTAAAATTGTAAATTTGAAAAACAGCGTCATATTAAAAGCTGAGCAAATATAAAAAATAAATATTTATCATCGGATTTTTTTTTTTTGTATCTCATCAGCAGGAATTTTTATGCCACCATCCATCTACCTTAAATGTGACTTTGTTAAAAAAAATCGATAGTTTTACAATCTTTACTTTACTTATGCATGTCTGTGTAATGAATACATTAAACAGCAATGTGCTGTTGAAGTAAGAAATCAATCGAACACGCACATTCAGGGAACTGAGTTGTACAAAATAAATCATTTCAAAAAAGCTTAACCCGTCGAAAATCGTTATAACTTGTTCGTACCACGTTCTGGACGATTTCGATAACTGGTGATGAGTTTGTGTGTTCTGTCGTCATCACTTCTGACGTCATCCCCAATGGTGACGCGCTGGTAGTGGGATTTGTTAAGTTTTTTATGTCCATGTTGGCTGTTGTGAAAAAAAAACAATGATAATGTGTATTAAATCAATATAAAAATACATTTAAACGAGTACAGTTTGTGATGTTTATGGTTGATTGTTATAACATAAGTAGGAAGGTCCAAGTATTTCATATTGATTTAATAACTGAAATAAATTGTTATCGCCAGATGTTAGCGCACGAATTATATGATTTTGAAAAAAAAAACACTTCTTATATTGTTATTCTACCAACCTATGCACGTGCTTACGCACGACTCCTTCTCCGTCTTGTTGCCTCGTGAGCAGTTCAAGGTCACGTCAGGTGACGTCGTCTTATTAGAGCAGTCGCGTGACCTCGACCTCGTTCCGGACCCACATGTCGTTGAGCAAGCACTCCATTCACTCCACGTGGACCACGAGCCCACGACTGGAAGACACGTGATACAAGATGCTGATACATGGTTTTGAGTAGATAGTAAACAAACAAAATACCAAAGGAAAGAAAATCGTAAACGTTATGGACTAAGTTTGACAATAAATGATTGTTATTTATTAATTGAATCATCAATAAGGTCATGGGTTTTGAAGGTTTTCAATACAAATTCAGTATAACCGATTAAACTTTCTATGTACAAATTTGTTAAATTAAACAAACGTATTAGAGCCTCTTAGCTTTAAGTCGTCGCTTGAGGAAAATACCCAAAATATAAACATAATCGTAAAACGTGCAGTTTGAACGTATTGGCGACGTGATACGATAGCTCTAACCACGTTATGCACGGCGTCATCTAGATCAAAGTGAACAATGATGACGTCACAAATGAGCGTCAACGCTCGATTCTCACCTTCGCACACTATGAGACACATCTGGGAGTGGGTAGACTGACCGTGGCACAGCGAGCTCTTCATGAGAGCGGCATTGTCGCTCACGCACGCCCTCTTGCGGATCTGGAATCCCTTGCCGCACTTGGCGCTGCACTCGCCCCAAGGACCCCACGCGCTCCATTCTATGGGCGAATGTTTGATATGTTTGATATGTTTAAGTCGTATAGCTTCTTTACGTGCAAAAATGCGGCACATTCTTAATCCTGTGTATCAAATGAATGATTAAAACGGTGGCCAATAAACATTATGAGCAGGTCATTGGTAACACCGGGCTTAATTAATTTATCGTCCGAGATTAGCCTGTGTAGCCCGCATACGGTAATCTGAGATTTCACTTGCCGCCCAGACTAGATTATCGTTGAGCAGGGACTTCCTCTACATGAAACATTAAAAAAACCCACAAAGTATCGTCTCTGATAAGCCTGTTCGGACTGCATCGGATAAATTACCATATTTTACGAACATGCATTACACCCGGTTTATCCAGACCTATATAATATACCTAATCCGACTTTTAAATAATGATAATATGATAATATATATTGAAGCCGGCAAAATAATGGACTTTCTTATCATTGTTATCTTTCTTATCGATAAAACAGTTGACGTTGCCAAAAAAACTTTATGGAGTGCAGATTAAAAATGCATTTAAATGATAATAAATCTGACGGCGATTTACAGCTTTCTGAATAGATTGTTATGAAACTAAAGCTCATAACAAAAGTAGCATCACTATTTTCCATATATCATAAAATATCAGAAAAACGGATTAAAACTTGCGCAAAACTTGAATTCGTGAAGTACGATTTATCTCCCCTAAATCACGCACATTTTGCCTAAATTATACCTGTTGCATTCGTTTGATTTGGTACGACCATTAAAGCTACTCCAGAATATAGNCGCTTTCCACTACGATCATCGGACGTAGCAACGGGTCCAGAAGCGTGTACTGGCCGCACAATTCTATACGAGGAAGGGAGAGAACTGCGTTGTCGCCTTGCTTCACAGATACAGTGTAGCCTAAAGTAAATAGAAAGTAAACATTTTTCCATAGTCTACGGTTTAGCTCACGACTCTCAAGTCATGGCTAAAGTACACTTTACACATTTCAAAGAAAACATTTACAGTGTTTGGAAATCCCCATTACTCTGCAGATTTGTTCATACGACACAGACCCAATTTTGATTCTGTAAAAATACCAAATAAACGCTGCGGTATCAGCATAAACTTGCTCTTTGTAAATTTCATTTTAGAAAATAATATCTGATTGATGGAATTACATACAGATGTATATTTAATATATTACAACATTCCTCATTCATATTCATATTTTGGTTTACACTTGTGGTGAGAGAACAACGTTGACAATACAATCGTATATAATCGCTTTAACTCAGCAGTTATATGAATTACTGTCATAAAGATAAACTGGCAGAAAGAACGAGCAATACACACACCTGTGACATGCCCAAGGGTGGCGAGAAGGACTCCGGTCTTCATGTATTGCAGTGCGGACATGGCACTTCCGGTCTGCCACGTGGCACTAACACTGCGGGTGAAAACAAGCAAACTAATTTATATCCGTAAATATAGTATTACCCTACCTTACTTAAACATGCGCCGAGCCTGAACACATGTGTTTATTAAATTAGTCTGATATAGCTTTTCGTTTTTTTGTACATTTAATTAAAATGCATATGTTGGTATATGAGATTTGTTAATTCGAACGTTTCATAATACGAAAGATCTGTTTTGATATCGTTAACTATTGAACTCTTCAAGTAAGAAATATTTTATATACAAAATGAAAACACACAAACAACAACATACCTGTAACACATATAACAAAACATACATATTTACGCCTTCTGTTATCAATTATTACGACGAGTATAAATCTCTTTTACGACGTATCTTATACACTTTTACAACGTATCTTATACACATTAACGACTTAAATCTATGCGGCTAGAGGAGATGTTTGTAAACACGAACACGCACAATGAAAAACCAGGGTTTACAGTTAATATGGCAACGTACAACATTACATTTTAAATTTTCTTTAAAACTTAACAAATTTTGTCTTCATTTGAAAAATGCCGCATATCTATCAGACATAATATGTTGATATTTATACACCAATTGACTATGAGAACAAATAAAGTCTACCGTGCTTATTTTATTTAGTAATATAGCTCACTGACTTTCACATTGCTAACACATAACTAATTGTATTTTTTGAATCCAATTATGGCATGTTATGATACGATACTTCGATAAATAAAGATCTTTAATACGCGAAAATAAGATAGTTTAGTGTCATATTTTCTGACCTTATTTGACATACTTTCAAACGATGCAAAACCACTTACGAAGAATGACTCATAATTCCGTGCTGAAATTGCGACATTATGTGTGTTTTATTACACCGATAACTGTCATTTGCAAGTCAGTAAAGTCAAGTATTTCACTTCGACGACCGACTGTGTCATGACCAATATATTTGCAACCATGCATCGATGGATGAACTCTTCCAAACTGGACAAGTATCAATGGCATGTGAAGCATTCCCGCCCTTAGTAATTGCTTGTAGCAAAGATGGAAATACTGTGTTCGGATACAAATAGATTGTCCGTACAGCAATAAACAAGTATTCAATACGTTTGTACAACATATCTCGCTTAAATAGTTTTGCGTGTTCTGTCTACTTTTGCTGGTAACACGCCTTGAATTGCAGACTATCTAAAGAGACGTGTTGATACTATTCTATCTAAGCCTTACGTGTAGTATCACATATCTAAAGCGATGCACAAAGTGATGTGTGTACATTATTTAAAATAGTTTCCTACATATTTAAACTAACCCATTTCAAATGACCACTATTATACCTTAGTTTGGATTTTTACAACAAATATACTTCTTTGGTACATACATGGAACTAGTGTGCTATTCAGTTTTGTATTTCCTCTGTTTGAATTCTGAATTGTATTGGTGACTTCACATGTAAGCTGCATCGTGCGAAAATGGGTCTTATCGCATATGCGACCAGATTATCTCAAGACCACCTGCGCATTCCCGCAGTTTGGTAAGGAGTTATCCAGTCCGCTCATGAGACCACAAAACTGTGCGTGAGTTATAGCGGACATGGGTAGCTACTGACCAGACTTCGCGAATGCATATGACATAGGAACCGTGTTCGCATGACGCGACTTACTTGGGTTTAATATTCATCCGCGCTATGAACGAACTGATTAAATGTCATTACTACATTACAAGAGAAAAAATGACCTACTTATGAAAGATAGTATTCATTGTATTACAAGAATAAGCCAAATATCGTTTTAAAATAATTTGTAAAATTAAATTGTAAATAAACTGTTGTCGGTACAATGAAGGGTTTTTCCATAACTTGTGTTATATATATATGTCCCTCTGTCTGTCTTATATCGAAAATGCGTAACGCAGTCTGCGCGTTTTTGTCTTAATGCTATCAGCAACAAACAAGTTATACATTTATGCGCAGCACCGTGCTAAAATTGTTTGAAATAAACATATTATGTATTAAAAGAAAACATACCAATCTGGAGAATTCAACCAATGGAAGTTTTCGTGAGAACCGCTCTATAAACAATTATTTGCAACGGTTCTATTGACTAGTTGTGCTATACCCTTCCGTTGTCCATCACTTTGCAGACAAAGGACATCGCTTTTTTAAATGTTTTTTTTTTGTTTCTTAATCACAATTGAACGTAAGTAGGATGCTCCCTTGCTAGATCCATCACAGTCCAAGCATCAAGCATGATCTAAACCTTATGTTGGTCAGCGTTTGTTGATCTCTATAGTCATACTGCGATATGACTTTAAGACGTTGTGCATAGTTACAGATCAGCATTAAAGGGATAGTGTTGAATGTTGTAAATAGAACTAAAATTGTGTAGACGTCTTCGATGAAGATTGAGTTTAAACTTTCAACAATTGGTTCCGTGATATCTAATGTTGTTTAACTGGAACGGGAATATGAGCACACACAGATTAATTATTACAGTCAAAGTAAATAGTGTGTATAAAGCGTTATTTTTCAAATATTCTATAAGGTAACCGTTACAATTATGTTGAATATACAATCGGAACTAACTAATTTGACGTATATTTAAACAAAAACATGAAAGATATCTAGATATTCCGCTATCGCTTTTATATATTTATTAAATAGGACCAATATATTCCGCGTAAACGTGAATATTTTTTTGGTTACCGGTAATATGAATTCATCCTTCCGCCGCATATTTGAATATACTATTTGAATTTGATATCTCTGTTCCGATTTATTATACCTAAAAAGGAATAGCAATTAATTATACATTTTCATAAAATTATATTTAATGGTAATAAGCTATTCCGCTGTGTAGTTAATTTCGATAAGAATTAAATAAGACCCTGTTATTCCGTTGTTTATTAAATAGAATATCTGAACGGCAAATATTTATTTTATTCCGTTGTTTATCATTATATTCATTTTGAACATTGAATGGGAAAACATATAATTGACTTTATATATTTCAATATCAAAACCAATTAACTCAGAACCTGCTATTCGACGGTGTACTGAAAAATACCAAATGTTGTCTATTCAGTACAGTACACGGGTTATAATATATTATTTATTAGTAATTGAATTTATATCATGTCTAATATATAAATGTTTAATTGTATAACTGATAATATGTTTTGTCGGGGAACTACCTCATGTTATTAATAATGCTGCGATTGTGAAATGTTCATATCGTAATACAAACACGCGAAAACAAGCGCATAATGTCCCTTTAAGTTCAATTACAATAATAAAATCCCTTGCACAATTGATATAAATATTATTGTTTCGCTTCATATTCGACGCATATTGGTCATTTGTCTTTATTTCTAACGTTACGTATTGCCGCTGACAGCTGACAGGTTCGTCGGTATAATTAATTTACATCGTTAATTGCCAATAAACACCGTGTCGAACACTGGCCATGCGGCCGTAAAACGTTGACTCGTTGAGATGAATAACATGTTGAGTAATGCGGTTTGACATGACACATGGCCATGCGTGTGTTTGTTTTTGTGAATTTCCAGTATAACAAATAAACGATCTATTGTCTAGGAGTTAGCAGTTAATTATACTAAAAATATTGTATCGTTGAGAAACAACATAACAACGCATTTTAATAGAAAATTTATTTAAAGCAGAAATTATCACACATACAAGGAAAGTGTAAATGTTAGAATATTTGTATTTAAAGTAGGTGATACATATTGATAAAGAGTACAATATATTCATCGTAAAACTATAATAAACGTTTTGGTAACAATGCAAAATATAGAAAACTACACGAAACATGTATAATCCGGATGGTACAATGTGAGTCAATATAAAACATAATTTACAAACGCCTGTTGGTAATTTTGGTCAGGCTTGTTATTTTTGTTTCATGAGTTTCCAGTATTAAAAAATATACTATTAATTGGCTGGGAATAAGCAATTAATTACACGAAACGGCCTTCTTAGCGTCGTGTATCATTGAAAAGCAACATAACAGAGCATTTAAACATAGACGTTTATAAAAGCAGAAATAATCACACATACAAAGAAAGTCTAAGTGTTAGAATACTAAATCAAAGTACGAGATACATCCACTATTTACAAAACAATACATGCATCAACAAACAAACTTATTGGTATCTATGCAAAATATATGAAACTGCATGAAGCATGCATGAACAAGATGGTGTTCTAATGTTCGGAAGTCTAAAAAGCAATTTTTAACAAGGTTACTTGAACTTCATCGTATAGTTTGCTTCTGCGTAACCTTCACGCATGAATTGAGATGATGTTACTCCATTGAAAAATTAATATTTAATACAAAAAGTATTTCATGGTTGACTTAGTGAAACAAATATAATGTTAATTATACTAACATAAGGTTTTGGCAGAAAAATAATCAACAGGTACATTCATACTGGATAGAGACGTTTTTGCGAGCCTGATACAGAACAGAATTGTATAACAAATACACTTTACAAATTCTATTGTTAAACAAAATAATAATACAAAATATATGAATATAGTATGTGAATTTTGCAGAAATATCATAATCTAGTAATGGATTAATTTTAAAGATATTTAAACAGAAAATCGTTATTATTTAGCATGTGAACAGAATATCTAGCTATATATGGAAATTCTTTAATATGTCTTTGTAATCAATAACAAATATGAATTATTTTAAAAGAACAAAAACTAATAAAATGTGAATCCCAATAACCTAATATTCAAGTAGTACACACAATACTAAATAATATTTATACTTAATTTGTATGCAACAACTATATCAGCATACAATAGTTACAAAACATGGTTCGTACAGCTTTTCACCAAATGTCACAATGTATTCAGTCAATGGTTATACAGATAACACACGTATACATTACTATGACAATGCGGGGAATCACGTGGTCAGAGTTGAGAAAAATGGCCGCCGATCTCTCGCTTCCATAACGAAATTGAGTGTTCAAACAGGTACATCTACCTTATTACTGACATATAAACAAACAGAACATGACACTGCGAGGTTGTTTTAGACTTATTGGGTGGAGAAAAACTGTATTCTTGACATGTGCGTTGTTCAAGAAGTTGTCCGTGTATAAGGGCCATGTCCGTGCTCAATATCAATCGTCAAAACCAATCGAAACTCAACTTTACCTTGAAAATAACGCCATGAGCAATCGAGTTATCCATTTTTGGTCAACCAAAATGCGTCCACAGGAACAACTGGTACTTTAACAGTGCTAATTAGTGTGAAAACGGTGATGTTATTGTCTGTCCGTGTACAATGTCAATGGACGGTTCAGGATATCGCGAAATATTCCATGAATTATCTCCACTCTCAGACCAATCAGAGGAAAACGGTTAATACTCGCTGAAACCGCTTCCGGCTGGCCCTATCTTAGGCTTCATCCGATTAAAAACAAGTAAGTGATAAGGTAGATGTACCTGTTTGAACACTCAATTTCGGCATGGAAGCGAGGGATCGGCGGCCATTTTTTCTCAACTCTGACCACGTGATTCTCCGCATTGTATGAGTAAAAAGGGAGGATAGCGACATTCTTGTTAGCCTGATAAAAAGGTTTACGAGTTTTGTTCAAACGAATGGAACTTATTTTTGAGCATTTTTTAACTTCTTTCTGAAGAATATCGAGAGTGGTAATAATACATAATTCCAAACATATTGAAGATTTCTTTTTTTATTGATATACCTTTAAAGTTTATGTTTTTCCAAATGTAATTTCCGGTATTTATAAATGTATCTATGTTTTTCTGTTTAAAAGTACGCAAATAAAACATAAATGTGTTGCTCTGTTCACCGACTTAGCAAATAGACAGACAAACAGACAGACTAGTTTATTAACGTCTCACTTTTATACATAAAACACACTAAAGCAGTACACAATCGTCATCTATATGTACAAAACCACTCTTAAAGAGTTACCAGAGACGATGGTTCTAAACATTCAAAAGTGTTTAACGATTATGTACATAATAAAAACGTCCACATCTGTTAGAATAAGATCTTTAAGGAAATTCGATTTAAAGTGATTAATTTTCATATTTGTTTATATATATTTACACACAAATTTGTACATTATTAACAGAATGAAAGTGTGTACAACAAAACGTATTCATCACGAAAGTTATGGTTTACCAAAACAGTTTTGAAGAATAACACTTTCCGCTTTTATGATATTGTTTTTAAAAAAGTCTCTTCTTAGCAAAAATCAAGTTAAGGCGGAAAGTGTTGTCCCTGATAAGCCTGTGCCGACTCTGAGAAGACACTTTACGAACATGCATTAAACGGAGCGAGGCTCATATGTTTATGTAAATTATTTATAATAAACTAAAGCTAATCAATCAAATCATAGCATTCGAAGAAAACACGCACTTCGAAATTCCATTGTTTATTCATGATTAAAAATTAGTTGGTCACATTTATTCACATATT
The DNA here is from genome assembly GCA_007657795.1 of Dreissena rostriformis. Lineage (NCBI taxonomy): Eukaryota > Metazoa > Mollusca > Bivalvia > Myida > Dreissenidae > Dreissena > Dreissena rostriformis. The sequence goes on along the minus strand of VMBQ01002799.1, from coordinate 20,991 downwards.
CAATGTTTATTAATTATTGATAAGTTTTTTTTTTCGCGAGCGAGCTGAAAATATTGTGTTTAACTTTAGTAGCAATAATAAACACTTTTTACAACAAAACAATATGTAACATTACGTGTTAATATATATGGAATATTATTAAATTACACGTAAAAACAAGAAATGTGTCCATAAGGCACAGATGCCCCCATATTCCACTTTTGTCTCAAAACTCTGCTTATGTCATAAAGAAGCTGTTATGGCCAAATTTGACAGGAAAACTGCACCACACAATATAATATGCAACAATTTAAGGTGAAAAAACGTTTCACTTAAACCAGATTCAAAACTAGGTAGAGATAATGCAACCTTAATTTCATTTTTGCCCGAGGTTTATTGATACAATGCATTACAAAAATGCAGTTAGCCTTACATTTAGTAAAATTTAAATAAATTACAAGGGAGGCAAATGCTGTTACAAAAATAACATGCATCAACGGTAGTTGTTTCCCTTGTTTGAACCATGCTAAATCCTTAAAATGCACTAAGTGACCCCATGACCTAGTTTTTGACCCGGCATGACCCATATTCGACCTTGACCTAGATATTGTCTGGATACAACTTCTGACCAAGTTTGGTAAAGATCGAATGAAAACTATTTGAATTAGAGAGCGGACACGAAAAGTGTGACAGACAGCCTGACGGCCAGTGCGAAAACTATATACCCCCTTTTCTTCGAAAGGGGGCATAAAAATGAAACCCAGAAAAAAGGTTTCGTTTAAAAAATACTTTTTTGGGGTGAAAAACACAAACGTCAATATTGTTTAAAAAATATAATATACTATTTACACAGAAATATATATATTATAAACTAATAACAAGGTGGGTAAAAATCCAATGTTAGGTGATTTATTAAAAACAAAATCTAAACCCTTTTTGAAATCATGAAAGCAATAATGTATTAGACAAAGATCTCTCCCCTTCTAAAAGTGTTATACCATAGATCTCCGTTAAAGGTAAGGCTAAGATAGCGACCGACAATTACCGGTAATAAAGGTCAATCCGAAAAGACAAAAGTCAACTTTGAATGTCCTTGGTAAAATATGTTTGAACAGAGTTTAGGTTCTAACAAACAATTAAATTGAACAATATTTATGTAAAATTTATACTTAATTTAAGACGAGTTAGTTTTTATTAGATTTCACTAAACTACATGCTATTCAAACAGTTAACACAAATATATCAATATTTCATAAAAATATTGCTTAAATATAATAATAATACATAATAAATTCTCATCCGAACGACATAAAATACAGCATTCGTATACTTTTAAAGTTAACACATCAAACACATGAATCAATAACATTAAATATGTTATAAAAGTTATTAAAAAAACATATATTATAATCCTATAAAAACAAACCTATGTAATATAAACAAGCGATGTTTGTAAAGCCTGTATGACCCCCGCCCTTCTAACTTGCAAAAATCGTAAATGGTTTCAATCCCATACACATAGTCATCAGCATACCATAATATATAAATATCGCACCAAATATATTGTCAACCCGAGGGAGGTTAATATGTCAACCGAGGATTCACGCTCTTACGGGTGCAGTATTTATCTTGTATTATACCGAACAAACATACAAACGGCTATTGGTTCTACAATCATTATACAACGGCAATATCGGCATTCCGTACTTTTCAATTTCGACATGACGAATGCAAATGAGTTAACTTACAAAGCTACTATACTTATAGTCTAAACAATTGCATTAGCAAACAATATTGATAACAACAGTTTGCCTTCAACGAGATTGGAAGACGGTACCCCTAAGAGCTACGGTTTTCTCAATACAACCGGACAACTTGGGTGTTGATATTGACCTCGTATTTTAAACGCTCTGTAAGTTGGCGTTTTTTTCAAATTATCGATGGAAACCGTGACGGGTACACACTAAGTTAACATATTTTCATTGATGATTATCTATGACTGTATTGATTTTTTCTAACATTTTTTCTTAATAAGAGGTTTAATTGTCCTTGTTTGAATATGAAATAAAGAGTAAATATATAATCGAACACATATAACACAGCACACAAACACCAACGCGTTCCTATCCCGTCATTCCTATGGCATAAGTATTACATCGAATTCTTATATAAAGCATTTTATTTTCATCTTGTTTAATCTTGATTTTATCGCGTCCCCATCACCGCAATAATTACACCATTATGGCCAAGCCATACCACAATAGCGATTTCTAGTCCTTAACCATCCATGCTCATATCACTATAATTATTAAGTCGTGATCCCGTCCACCCTTTTTTACTATAGTGAAGTCGTGCCTCTATCTATTAATAATTATGCCACGATAGTGAAATGCGTATTTCTATATCGACATACGGATGTCTCGATGGCGAAGTCGCGTCCCTACCTCTACATGGTAATGCCTCTTTGTTGAAGTCGTCACCCTACCCCTTCATGTTAATGCGTCTATGATGAAGTCGTATTCATAACCATGCATGATTATATCATAATTGTGAAGTCGTGTCCCTACCCGTACATGTTGAGGTCTCTATGTCTAAGTCGTGTCCCTACCACTACATGTTTATGTCTCTATGGTGAAGTCGTGTCCCTACCCCTACATGCTGATGTCACTTTGGTGCAGTCGTGGGTACCCCTTAGGTAGCGGTTACGGTCTACAGAGAGTTGACATATATAATTATGTGCGTCTTTTGGATATACAATATTATTTGTCGTTTTCTATTTAATTTTTAATAATACATTAGGTTTGTATTTAAAAAATTTTTATACATTAAATACTATTGTTCTTTGGTGTATTCCTAACACTTTGAAATGAATCTCTATACATGTTATATAGCACATACACCGTAGTTTTGGGGAAAACTAAATATTGTTTACAGTTATTAAGGTATGTACGTGTCAATAAGTTATAAGACCCCATTCCAGTTTTTACCCTATGAGTATGATGTCAACATCATTTTTGTAAGAAGGACCACAATTCGATCATAAACACCACCTTTTTATCCTTGTGCGATTTCAGAGAAAAACATCGTAAGTTATATGCTACATAAGTCAGTATGACTCCAAGTTTTAATTCTAGGATCAAGATGTTACCAAATATCAAATAGAATTGCGATCGGTTTCAGAGGGCATTTGTTTTCGATAATGGTGCAATATTGTCTTTATTTACCTTGTGACCCCATTTGGTCGCGAACGGTGTGATAAAACATGAAAGGTGGTAAAACAAATGCACATTGCATGAATAGAAACAAATACATCCGCCACTCAACGATTTCTATAGCATCTTTCAGAAGCTGTTTTTCCATGTTTAAATACCTTGTATGATTGTCTTCAGTCTCCGTATTGGATTCTAACAAACTTGAACCTTCTGTATGAGTTGTGTTGACCACGGCGGCTCGCATGTCCTCAAGTTCTTTAATGTTAGTTCTCAGACGAGATGACATACAACGACCAAGCTTCACAATCCATACATTGATAAAATTTGTTGAAAAATCGTTTCTGTCCTTCTGGTAGAAAGCGTGATGCAACAACACAGTGATCACTAAAGCCTCAGCACCAATCAACATTGCTAATAAAGGTAATAGATCTGCAACGATAAAACAAAATAAACTTACAGATATCTAGTAATTTGAAATGAATGTGGTTGCGTATTTAAGTAATTAATGTTGTTAGTACGTTTTATAAAGCTATTAGCTTTGAACATAAAGAGCTACACACCGACAGCATATACTCTGTTATGGTCAACTAATCAATAAGTGTTACATGATCACAGTATATAAAACATGCAAATGCATCCCACACTATGTAGCGTTTTCAAACAAGACGTAAACCCAAAGCAGAATTGTAAAGGATTAACACAATTACAGCAAATGTGTCAAACAACAATATTTTGACACAATTTACATTAAAACAAAAGCCCAGCTTAAAATAAAACGAAAACGTTTCAAACCAGTTGTTCGAATTCGGAATGAAAACATAATACAGTTGCTTATTGACTGTTAAGGTAGAAATTTAGCTAGAAATATCTTATACAAGACATAGTAGGATAGCACTTAATCAAGTTCCAAATATTCAAGTGCCACCGTTATCACGAATATGCGAATGGATTGGTTCATACAAAGCTTTGTTAGAGTTAACGTTATCTATGTCAAAAGCTGGATATTTATTTGCTTTAATTCAAATACTTTTATTCCATGCTATATCTGCATGATTAGCTACATACACTCAAAACTTCAGCGCAATGGCTGCATCCTATCTAATGTTTTGAGCGTTTTTTTTTTAAATAACAGTGACATTAACCTTGATCTGATTAGCCCTAAATGCAGTTTCAATTCAGGTTTCCATAAGGCTTACTATGTTCAAAGTTAAATTATTTGACCTTAAATTTTGATCTAAACACACAATCAATATGGGTCGGTCTGTTCCACGTAAAGACCGATCACCAGTTGAAAATGAAAAATCTACAATAAAGCGTTATCAAGATATTTAACTGAAACTAAGTATGACCCAAGCGTTACGGCAAGCTATAAAGCAGACGCATGAGCGCATGAACATACGGACGGACCAACACAAATATGTTTTCCGGCAGTTGAGGAGAAGATCAAATTAAAAAACACATCGACGGCATTATTGGCCCGTGATCATACGATCGTTTCGCAAAGACGTTATCACACTTTAGGGTATTATTTATATGCAGACATTTGTTCGCTTTATGAGTGAGTGCCAATTATTCAACATATTACTGTCATTTTGTTGTTATCATAATGTATACCGGAGACCAAGGTTGGATCTCAATGTGTCTAGTTTTGCAGTTAGAACCATTCACACAGGATACATACTATGTCATAAATTGTATTTGCTTAAATGAGTAAAATTTGTGAGTGCAGTCGAAGTGGCGGCCATATTTGCAAACATTATGGCAACACTTGGCTTCGTTACCTTTACATTGAATTCTTAACAGGTGTTTGCGTAATATTTTTTTTATGAAATGCTCGATTATCTCCCTTACTTCGTAAGAATTTGTTCGAACTTTAGTAAACGGGCCCATTGTCGAACAGAACTCAAAATGTTAATGCTTTACATGTATATCTATCGATTATTATCTTTAATGATAACATGACAATACTGATGAAACAATGATGGGGCACTGGTCTTTGATCAGGTAAAGAATCAGCTTTCTATCATCTAGTGCGCTGCCAAAAAGAGTGATTATTGAGTATTAACACGAGAATGTCTTTCTTGTGAACATGGCAAAACATACAATTTTAATTTGACCCACTCCCCCCAAACAATGAGCAGAAGCAATTTGCTTGGGTCGAACGGGATACGAGGAGCAAACCATTATAAAAGTATTGCCTCGATTCACGTCCCTTGTACTGCAGAATAACATATAGTTCGTCCGTGATTTCTGTCAATAATTTACTTACATTCACATGCTGCAATTAGTTAAGTGTGACCTTTTAAAGAGTTTGATCTTATTTCTATAATCTAGTTATTGATTGGCAGAGATATGATTGCAGCGCGTCATGTGCGGGAAAAAGATCATTTATCGTAGGGGTGAGAATGTTTCTTTAAAACTTGAAATTTGCTTGTGTTATTAACTCTCTTAATTATTCTTTACACACCAAGAACCTTACATAATTGCAAAAACAAAGCATTATTACTATACAACCCAAGACCGGAAAAGACAGCCTTTTGATCGATAACTGAAGGCCTGTTTAAATTTTAAATGTTGATTACTAAAATATTAAAATAAACCACAGGGTACGGTTTGTTGCGCTGCTGCTCTTACACTTTCTGCTACTGAAATTTGAAGTTCCCACACTTATCCGACATGTTTCTAACCGTTCAAACGCGCGGTTGCACTTTAATGAAAAAAAATCTCATTTGTTTAAAACATTCATGCTACCTTTAGAAAACTCACACGAATGAGCGGGCTCTCCACTTTATCCCATTATAATGGTTAAATATTTAAGAAGACATCCTTAAAAATGTTAAATGGGTCGCGCTTTATCCCCCAACACAGATCTTAAAAAGTCACGTGGTATAGGCACCGTGAAGATTATGCCGATGGTGGTTTAATTTTTTTAGATATTGAACTATTCTTAAAATTCCTTAAAGCCAGTTGGGTAAAAAGATTTATATTTCAATCACACTCAAAACTGATTACTTTTTGTACATATTGTAATACACACCAACCATAGTCTTCATAGATGCTATGTACCATAATTAATATCGAAAACATGTGACACAAATTTACTCATTTTGTGTATTTCAAACATTATATGTTATATGCAAAATTAATAATGGTTACGATGGAAATAAAAAATAATAACAAAAAAACACATTTGTAAAACTCGGCTTCTTGAATACGGGCAAACAAGACCAGAAATGATTTTTAAAAAAAGGGCATATCGACGGAATTTCGCCAAACATATAGACATGTAATTAGTCAATCCATATATCATATTTATCTAATAAGCATGTTATTTTGCTAAAATCGTTTGGGAAAAAATAATATTAAGTTCAAATAAACGTTTATTATCTTTTTCGACGCATCCCTTCAGTGGGACTCGAACTCAGTATACAAACAATTGTGATATTTTAATATATTAAGCAATCACCATTTTGAAATCATGCGCATGTTCTTAAAGCCACAAAACTTATTTGGCATAGTAAATTTAAGTATAAATAAGAAACATATTTTATCTATGCCAATTATAATATATCTGGTGGTTACAAGGTAAAAATCCGTCTCTTTTTGCTTTAAAACTTAAAAATAATCGCGTTTGTCGAAATGGACGTTTACGTATAGAAATCCTTCTTTCGGTTTAAAAAGCGGTACCGTTTGAAAAATAATAAATTAATTGCTAACTAGGCTATATATTTAATCTTATCTATGCCAATTTGAATATATCTGGTGGTAACAAGGTATAAATCCGTCTTTTTGCGCTTTAATATATATATATATACTCGCGTTTGTCAAAATGGACGTATACGTATAGAAATCCTACTTTCGGTTTTAAAAGCGGTACCGTTTGAAAAATAATCAATTACTTGCTAACTAGGCTATAGATTTAATGACGAGTTTGCACACTTTCATATTGCAAATATATGCATTGATTAACATGTATTTAATTTCAAGGTCAGATGCTTTAATCTTACAGCATTTAAACGATGTGCTCGTACATGTTAGGCTAAATAGAGGTGTTTTTGTAATAGATATTACCTTTTTACAATTTATTTCATTTTTATTCGGGCAAATGTTTTATCGTTTTCATTTGACAATAGCTGTAATATCACCATATCAGTCGGGTTGAAGCAGAAATAAAATAAAATATAAAAACGCAGTAGAAAAAGTTGTTGAAGCGATTTTTATGTGATATCACATTAGTTATTGAGATGTAACAAACCACAAAAGTCATTAATAATTATGTGAAAACGGAAAGTTATTTTACTGTATTATTCAAAAGGCTGGTTGGTTATTCGAGGCTTATATGAAGATTAATCCAGGCGTTTAAGGAAGGCGTCCTTCATAGTTGATATCTCATTTGTACAAAACCGCTCAATGTTTCCCCAAAACGTTCATGCCGTATCGATTCATAACTAATCATACTCACCCCAGGAAACCCGATACCTTGTGAGTAGCGTAATACCTTCGGAGCAGCATTGTGTATTTCTGCATGAGCTTACATAGGGTAAGAAAATTCGAAAAATTAAAAAAATTCAAAGTCCAATTTGAAACAACTGTGTATTTACATTGATAACAAAGGTATTGGCCTACATGTAGAAAAAATCCTGACAAATTTTCTTAAAACAATGAGCGAAATGTGGCTCCCTGAAGTAGAAGATCAGGAAAAATGGGCCATTGTTATGCATTTAGGGGAGAAAAACTGCTTTAATTTGCAAGCCACTACAATAATCAAAGGATTTATACAAACTTACACATGTCTGCCATAACCTCTGAGCAGGGTTTCTCCAGAAAACTATTTCTTGTGGAGAAATTTGCATTTTTAATGACCATGTTTGGAAAACATGGATACCAAATGGAGAAGACTAGGAAACCTTATGTGAGCAGAGACTTTATAAATCTTTTTCGTTACAAAAACCTATTTCCCAGCCATTTTGTTGCAATTTCTTTGCTTTGTATAGGCTTATAGTAAGCGTATGTGGGCACAGTTTTATTTCTTTTTACCAACACTATTTTGGAAAATATAAAGAAAGACTTGACTGCTTAGTCACATAAATTAATTGGTTAGGTACATAGAATAATGTTTAAATAAGTGTATGTGGGGGACTGGGGGTGGTATGTATAATATTTAAATGTGGCGTGTTCTGAGCCTTTTGGTACTAATTCGTCAAGCGTCATAATGAGAAAAAACTCATTTGAAATGACGTCGCTAAACTTGCGCTTAATTTTGTTTAGATTACCTAATGTTTTCTTTGATTTTACTGTTTAGCGTATTTAAGTTATTTAAAAATTGGCACAGACTGGCAATGGAATGAATTATCTATCAAACAAATAGTTGATTTTGACGTTTCAATTTCAATGAGCTGACTTGTTACTCCCCTTTTAACGAATTTGGCCATGGCTTGTTTATAGACACAAACAAGACTTCAACACATGTCGATACCGATTTTAGCTTGATGCTATTAATATTTTTTGGATTTAACTTGTCTGTGAGCAATGTAAGTTTTATTCTTTTAATCAACTTTACTTTTTATGGTTAAATGTGCAAAATAATTACAAAAAACAACAACATATTTTCAAACGAAAACGAAAGTAAATTGGCTAACATGATTTTTCAAAGTTCCTGTGATATTTTGTTTACAAATTACAGTTTAATTTAATAAATGAAGTAAGTTACTGTTTTCTTATGGTTGAATGAGAAATTCAATCTGGTATTAATGCATATTTTTTTAGATATTGCGTTCCGAAATTTGTCTATAATAAAATTACATTTTGTTTTGGAGAAATTACAGGCAAGTTACCATTACCGGATCAGTAGCGTAATAAAGTTGTTCTGGTGAAGAGCTTTAAATATTTTGAGATTTCTTTTACACCAGTTTGATTAAATATAACCTTTTCTTACTGATTCAGCACAAAGTCTTATTTTTAAACGCAGGCAAAATGTATTTGTGATACCATTTTTTCGCCGCAGAATTCATGCATTAACGGATCAGTTGTAGCCATAACGGATCACGTGATCGAAACCACTCAGGGGGCATCTTATAACACGCTATTTGAACTGTCGAAACATGAACTGTGTTGTTTACAATGACCAAATTACATTGCCAGTTATAAATTATAATTCCCTTTTTTTCTTATTAATTGTTTTCTTTATGTGATCTTGTATCTACACTTTACGCATGGTGTTCTTGTGTGAATTACCTGTTGAAAATCCTAAATAGATCG
>VMBQ01002798.1:111244-122873 GCA_007657795.1 Dreissena rostriformis | reverse complement strand
AAAATTGGGATGGTTTTCTTGAGAATTGTGAAAAAAATATTATGCATATTTTGCATGGGGAATGGGTCCGACTATCGGACCCGTGAGATAGGCAGAAAAAGGCCTGATTAGAGAGGCAATTTAATATGGTTACATATGGTAAAATTGTACTGTGAAATTTTGGGTGTGAATGGAGTATTTTGTTTACAACAAAAGTTTTGTTTCTTAAAAATCATCGTAGTTTATTTTGTTGAATTTTATTATTTATGATGCACATAAAAACACTCATAAAAGCCCTCATAAAAGCGTTCAAATTCTTCTTTCGATTTTACAAGTTGGTAGTCTGTCTCTCTGAACAAAACCCTTAACTTGGACAAGGTTTCTTGTGCACTGCTTCTGCAATGGACTTTTGAGATACTGTACTGTACTGTCACTTCTCAGACAAATGTCTCCAAAGTTCATTCTCTATGATTTGCTAATACATAATGAGAATTAAACATTAAAGTATTATATATATCTGCCTACCAATTCTATTTTAGATACTGTAAAATCATTATTATTCGTTCGACATTTATTTTCATTGGGTCGGCTGACTGATCCACAAATGTAACCCAAACGCATTGGAAAAGGACTGACACAAATTTCTTAATACATGTGTACATTGTATTTTTTTTCCCCAAAAAAATTCAGAAATCAACGAATTTATAAAACTACGAAATTTCATGCCAACAAATATGAATGATTTTATAGTACTTGGTTTTAACCCTTTGCATGCTGGGAAATACGTCGTTTGCTGAATTTCTAAAATAAGCATTTTCTTCGATTTTTTTCAAAGAATACTATCAGAATAGCAAACAGTTTTGATCCTGATGAGACGACACGTTCTGTGGCGTCTCATCTGGATCCAAACTGTTTGCAAAAACCTTCAAAATCCGGTTCCAGCGCTCAAAGGGTTAAGCTTAATCCTCAGTTGCTCAGTTTCTGTTGGATAAATGTTTTATACTGTTTGTTTGTAAATTAAAAATTCATGTATTGCTTAAGATGCAAAGATATTGAATGACAGTAACCATATTTGTCAAAACAAGGTTTCACCCATTACTGTGTACATCAAATGATTCACAAGTTGAGCCTGTATTTGATGCAGTTTATCAAACAGGGTGAAGTTAACCCTAGATTTATTTATTGATTTAGATATCGAACCTTGCCACCTTGGGCTTCTTTAATAATATACATGTATATATTATACAATGTGTACATGTTAATGTGATTGTATATGCTCATTCATTTCAAGATAGGTATATGTAATTAGTCCCACTAACAATCATTTCTCGATTATCATTTATATATTATAAGGTAACAGAACTTGGTGTAGATTTTAATTATTGTGTGCACATAATATGTAATATACATGTATAAAAAATGGTACTTTGTACTACATGACATTATAAGGTACAATAACATGTATTTACTAACACACAAAAAGTTGCTGCACAAGACACTCCTCTGCCATTGCAAGATTTGTGTTACTTAACATTGTATTTTACACAAAAATTGCTCCCTGAAAAAAAATGGAAGTTAGAAGTATTTGTGTGCTATTTGTTTGCTATTTGACAAAAATGATAACATATTTTTGAAGGTTTAATGACCTGCTCAAATGTTAATTGAAGACAAAACAAAATGATGGAGAAACTTGTTTGCATTTCAAATGCTTAATAAGTGCAAACAGAAGTTTGAAACTATGTTTCAAAACTATGGACAGGCTTCGTTAACTTTTTTCTCCTATATTTGAAGAATGGTTAAGGTGTATACATGTAAGCGTTAACCCCAAATGATGCATTTGTCCAAAAAAAACTTGTACTTTTTGTATGCTACCAGTCCTCGAGACAATTGTGTCTTGTCACATTTGTAGTGTACATTTATATAAAATTAAAGAGATTTTACACCTGACAAAAAACTATTTTGCATTTATGTTCATGTTACACAGTATGACAAACATAGCACATTTGGTGGACTTGTTTTCCTTAATGCTGAACTGGTTGGGCTTTGTTGTTTTTAATTCACATTCGAGGATTCAATTGCACTGTTTGTATATCATTGTTGTTTATTGTGTGCATATCATATTTTATCGAGGTTTTCGTGGCGGCAGCTAAGCAGAGAAGATTGTCGAAGGAAGAAAACTAATTCATGCATTTATCACTTTCAGGTGCGTCAGAATTTGATGGAAGATTTCTCTACGGTGACGACCTCTATGATGGGCAGAATCATCAGGGGGTCGGCGGGCATGACTTCATGCCAGGGACATATAGCAATATGTCTGTGGTCACGGATATGAGCAATCCAAAATACCACAAGATGCAGAGTATAAAACAATCGTCTCGGGGTCGTCGCATTTCGTCTAACCGTAGTGCAGATTGCGAATCTGCGCCTTTGACTGGTTCAAACAATTCGAAACTGGTCTCGGTGACAAATAAATGTGCAGCAGATATGAAGGGTTCTGAGCGTCAGTGCGACGTGTGTCAGCGTGTTTTTGGTTGCAACGCGCATTTGGTGATTCACTACCGTATACATACGGGTGAGAAGCCCTATGTATGCTCAGTGTGTCACAAGGGGTTTGCCCAGAAAAACAATCTCAGAGGTCACATGACTATGCATATGACCAACCAGTAAAGTGATGATGATTTAAAGAACTTGCGTGGTGATTTAAAGAACTTGCGTGTATACAACATGTACCAGTATGAAAAGTTTTACCACATGTTTAGAATGTGGAAGGTTTTCCTTTCTGTTGTGATTTGTTGCAATGTTTTCGTTATTGTATAAACAGTTTGAAATGTGGAAGATTTACCTATGTGTTGTTACGAATGTCTGTGTTGTTATGTGTTGCAATGTTTTTGAGTTAGCATTGGTGTATTTTGCCATTTTGTTGATTTGGGAATTCATTCTGCATTATTATGGCTTATTTGTTATGTGTTATTTATTTCACATTTAACATGTTCCTGTCCTACAATGTATTGTATACTTGTCATCATGTTCCTAAAGTGTACTTTTATAGCGAGTAGTGTAGTATTGCTTCCATGAAATGAAATGGTGTAAAATGTAAAAGAGAATTCTGTTACTGAATAAAGGAGAGCTTTTGCTACATGAGTACACACGTTTTTTTTTTAGTTTTAGGCGTAAAAACAAGTAAGCATGTACTAAGGTATGTGGAATATTTTATAACTGGTAGTAGTCAATGAGACGCTGGTGAGGGTATTGGAAACAGTAGGGAGATTTCACCACAGGTCAGCTGATTTCCGCCTTTAAATTTTTTCTTAACAAAAAGTTTTAATGGAAATGTTTACAAATAAGTTATGTAAGCCATTTTTTGTCGGTTTGTGAGGTTGGGATGCATGATGTTTTCTCTTCTTCCCCAGAAATCATTCACCTTAAAAAAGTAGACTCGCAAAAGACCTTTAAAGCCAGCGATTTTCTTTGTCCAATTGGGAAAAGTACCCGTACCGGTCCAATTGGGAAAAATCGAGTCGTGAAAACCTCAAAATTTGGAAAAATCGAGTCGTGAAAACCTCAAATTGGGAAATTGGTTTACTTGATTTTTTGCTCCCAAATACTTTAAAATTGAAAACTAAGTGTTTTCAAGCTGTCAATATTATATTTACCTAGGTTCAAGCCATAAAGCTGCAAAGCGAAACTAACTCAATGTTGCATTTTCCAAAAAAAAAAAATTTTTTTTTTTTTTTTTTACCTTAAATTGGGAATTTTTTGGACAGCAATTGGGAAATTTGTAGTTTTTTCGTTATTGGGAAAGTGCCGTTTACCGGTACTTTATAAAGAAGGAAAAAAATCGATGAAAGCTTTATTTGTCATTTATATTGATCACATTTGCTTTCCAGAGTATATATGACAAAGATACATTTACATGTACCATACAAAATTGAAACATTTCAAGATTTATTTTACAGGTTACACACTCGAGCATTCTCCGAATGAAAACAAGACACAATCGAAATCTTCCGAAAAGCAACAGGAGTCATTAGTTGGGGGCAGTGGTGCGGAAATACGCTGCCCAGTGTGCGGGCTGAAAGTCCGTTTTCAGTCCCATCTGGAGACTCATTGGAGGATTCATACGGGCGAGAAACCATTCAAGTGTGAAATATGCGGGAAAGGTTTTCGGAGAAAATACCATCTGAAAACGCACAGCGTCAGCCATATGAATCTTCCGTATGAAAAGCAGTAGTCGGAAAACAGGTTGAACAAAAATGAACAAAAACCAAAATCATGACAGAAATTGTTTTTATGCACATTTATTGATTGAAATCCAGATCATGGCATTGAAATTGGAACAAGATTGAGGTATTTTCTTAACCTTTATTAGTTATCTGTAAGCAACCACTGGTGCTTTCTCTTGCATTGACATGTACGTTGCTGTATATGGACTGAGTCTTCCAAAAATTGCCTGAGGACATATGCGAACTGTGTAGCTCCAGATATGCCTCTGGATCCGTATACTTGATTCATAAATTCATAATGTCCGATAATGAGAGCACAAACCATTGGGTGACTTAAGGGACAGTGAGCTCCTGACCAGACTGCAAGAATACGCTGGCCACATATAATGGCATAATACCATTTATTGTATCACCAGTCACAACGCTGCTCATATTGAAAGATCTGTGAACCTGTTGAGATCTGCACAATAATGATGTTCTTTTATTTAAATGCTTTGGAAATTGTATCTGACAGCTAACCATATTAGCCTTAATCAATTAGCAAAATATTAGTTGCTTTATTGTTATAATAATCATGCTGTTTATAGTGTTGTTTATATCAATGTTGTTGTCTTAAGAATTTAGCTTTATGACTGAGTTTAATGTCCTACATATTGGTAAAAGAAATTCATGGCCATTGGTGCAGTTAATGAACAAGTTCAGGTGAATAGATTTTTATGCCCCCGGTAGGGTGGCATATAGCAGTTGAACTGTCCGTCCGTCCGTCCGTCCGTCCGAAAACTTTAACGTTGGTCATAACTTTTGCAATATTGAAGAAAGCAACTTGATATTTGGCATGCATGTGTATCTCATGGAGCTGCACATGTTGAGTGGTGAAAGGTCAAGGTCATCCGGCGCAGTATGGGGCATTGTGTTCCTGACAAACACATCTCTTGTTGTAACCGAGTCTGAAGCAAGTAAGAGCATGAGCATTAATTTTGTGTAATGAGAATGGACACGAATATTTAAGTAATAAGAAATTCACTTGATCTAGTTGTTAAACCTTATAAAAGTTATATATTAATTGTAAACATAATTGTATAAGATTGGGCTTTAACAAATAAACAAAAAGTGCAACATGATTTTAGTATTACATGTAACTATGAACAATCATAGTGGAACTATGATTTTAGTCCATGATTTTAGTATTAACCCTTTGAGCGCTGGAACCGGATTTTGAAGGCCTTTGCAAACAGTTTGGATCCAGATGAGACGCCACAAAACGTGGCGTCTCATCAGGATCCAAACTGTTTGCTATTCTGATAGTATTCTTTGAAAAATAATCGAAGAAAATGCTAATTTTACAAATTCAGCAGACAACATTTTAGCAGACGACAAATTTCCCAGCATGCAAAGGGTTAACATTATCATAACACCCAACTGGACACTTCTATTGCATAGATAATCAGGGAAAATCAAAGCCTGCTACAACACATTGACCACAGTCTCCACTTACGCATCTTTGATTCCACTGTGGTCCTCGGCCGATTGCATGTTATCAGTTTTGAATACAGTTCAATGACATATTCATGATAATTGCAATGAACCAAGGCGATTTTATCAATATAAAATCATCCAGATTTTCGACCGACCAGTGTGGAATTCCACAGTCACTTTAATGTGATGACACACAGATTTTGGTAAAAAACATCGACCATGTATTGTATGTGAATAAATATAATGATATACTTCAAATAGACTCCTGGTTTTAGCATAGGTGTAGAATGTATTCAGGGCTTTTCATCAGGAAATTGGGAAGAGGCCCTAGCCTTTCAAATTGGGAATTTCATGCGCGATAACTGCTCATTTTGGGTCCAATGTGGGAAGACCGTGTTTTTAATTTTTTTTGAAACAGGGTCTTTTTCATTGTGCATAATTAATAAAAGACACATTGTGGTGCATTCTTAATCATATTAGAGCTCATTGCTTTCAATTTGGGAGATGCCCAATATGTCTGAGTTTTTTTGTTGTTTTTTTTTACAATTTGGGAAATTCCTCTATCAGTTTTGGAAAAAAATGACCGTATTTTCAATTGGGAAAAAGCTGAATTTCGGCCTCTGTTATATAAGGGTGAAAAGCCCCGGTGTTGACCAATCAAATTCTCATTAAAAATAAGTGCTTTTATTCAGAGGACTTAACTACAACAATCTGAATGTCTTTAGAGGTTGTTTTAACATCTAGATTGTGTCTCTTGGTAGTCAGAAAGACCAACTAGTAAAATGCTTGATATGGGCCCTTTTGGCTGTCAAGGGACATCACCTCTTAATGTTGTTAAATACATTTGTAGAATTGAGCCTCGCTCTGGGAAAATAGGGCTTAATCCATGTGTGTAAAGTGTTGTCCCAGATTAGCCTGTGCAGTCTGCAAAAGGTAATCAAGGACAACACTTTCCGCCTAGACAGGATTTTTGTATAGAAAATACTTCTATAAAAGAAAAAATCCATTAAATCCGAAAGTGTTGTCCCCAATTAGCCTGTGTGGACTGGGACTAGACATAACGCACATGCATTAAGCCCCGTTTCTCCAGAGCGAGGCTCAATTATAAAACATAAAGTTCATCGTAACTTTCATAGTTACAATTAATAGACCGGATAATCAGCCCATGCCATTCTGCATTTTCAGCTGTTGGATTTCCGAATGCAAGTTTTCCAATGCTGCCCACGAGGAATCTTCATGTGTCATCACAGGACAGTGGACATGCAGATGAAAGCGCTAACAACGAGCAGTGCCCTTGCACAGTGTGCGGGCGCATATTGAAGTCGCGCTGGAACTTGAAACTACACATGATGCGTCACACGGGTGATAAGCCACATGCTTGCAGGCTGTGTGATAGGAGATTTTTACAGAGTAGCTCCCTCAAGTCTCACATGATTGTGCATATGAAGCGTGGTGAATGCAACATCGCTTGGACAGATGTATAGAATGCAGGGTTATAAATTGGACATTTTGACCAATTAGGTCTTTCGTACTGTACTTTTTGCATAGATGATATAGAAGTTTTTATCAGAAATTCTATGGTCACATTCAGGAGCTAAGGTATCCTTGACTTGCTTAGTTTTTACTTGTAACTTTAAAAAAATATATAATTGTTTTTATTGATACTATAGTGTAACTTATATTCAATCCGTCAAAAATGTATCTTTCCAAGTGAGTTTTATATAATAAAAAAATACAATTTTGGCTGATTTGATGTATACATTTGAATGCAACAGGAAATGGTAAACATTGTAAAGTCTTTTAGCTAGATGATCTGAACTTTAGAAATCACCATGTATAGTCTTTAAAAGTCGTTCAATATGCACTGCAGTAGACTTAACCTCAAAATACCACAGTACAAAATCTTGTGTTTCTTGCGTAAGAGATCTTAAAACTCACTGATTGACATTAATTTTATAAACAATAAAAGTAAAGATTGTGTTCAACTGTCTTATTGTCCCCTACCGGTTTCACCGGAGGGGACTTATGGTTTGCACTCCTTTCGTCCGTCACTCTGTCTGTCACACTTTTCTGGATCCTGCGATAACTTTAAAAGTTCTTCATATTTTTTCATGAAACTTGAAACATGGATAGATGGCAAAATGGACATTATGCACGTCATTTCATTTTGTTCCTACGTCAAAAAATTTGGTTGCTATGGCAACAAAAAAAATAATAAAAAAAATCTGACAATGGTGGAACCGTTAGGGGACATTATTGCTTGGCAATAGCTTGTTTATAATATCACCTATTTCAAATAATATTGCTTGACCATACAAATTTATAATTCTCTTTTACAGTTTATTAACCTGTTCATATACATGTACTTTCAAATAAATTCTGCAGATGTGCTTCAACTTCGAATTTTTCAAACGCATACAATTCTTGGTTTAGTGTACATTTGTCATTATACCCTTAAACAAAATTCTTGTATAAGTGAAATCTGTATTTAAAAAAACAACCTGCTTTACTAAATTTCACATTATAGCAAGACTGGTTTTATTTCTTTAAACAAATTTCGATGAAAAGGACATTCAGATATCTCTGAATTACTTTATTTCAGACTGTTTTACAGTCCAGACAGACCCATGGACCAATCATGCAGAGACCTCTACAGGTTTGTCTGATCGTAAAACTCGTTCCTTTTCGGAAACATCGACAGACTCCGCAACAGACTACTACAGTCCACAGGCCTGTGGCGTGTGCGGAAGAGTGCTTAAGACGCGCTGGAACTTGAAAGTGCACATGATGCAACACACGGGGATCAAGCCTCATGCCTGCGATGTGTGTGGCCGTACTTTTACTCAGAAGCACAACCTAAAACTGCATATGATGGTGCATCTAAAAAAGTAGTTGGGGCTGTGGAGGATGGATCGCAAAAACAGAACTGACTTTGGTGGATCTTATAAACAGACCAAATTAGTAGGAAACAAAAGCTGTGTTTTTTTTCTAAATAAAGATAGATAAATTAGTTTTACCAGAGTTATGACATAAATTCCTGGATTTCCTCCAAAGATGGCTGAATCTGAAGGAATTGATGAAACTATAAGAAAGAAGTATATAGGTAAACAATTGTGTATATGTTCACAATGTAAAGCAATGAAAATCTGTATTATGTAATTAAATAAGGTTAGGTTTATACAACTATAAAATGTGTTTATAGAATATTCAACAAGTTATGGAGTCATGCGTGTGTTTTACAGTGTTCAGCACAGAAAGACGTGTTCCGCAAGGCAATTCCACCGGGAACTACCCAACACATCACAATTTCGAGATGGCTTACCCCACGTTGCAACCAAAATGGGACAAGGGGACCAGTTATCCCACCCTGACCCAGCAGACGCCAATGCGGCTGAACGTCCTGAAACATTTTGGTGACATTGAGATTCAATGCAAGAAATGTTCGCTGAGTCTGTCAGATGTGATGCGAAGCCAGGGCGATGAATTTATTCTGGCGTGTCCAGTGTGTGGTGGGGCACTGTGTCATAGACAGGACAACAAGATCGTGTTTTACATATGTAGGTTCTGTGCAAAGAAGGAGCGAGATTTATCCGACTTGCATCGTCACGAGTGTGCGGTACACAGGGGCGAACGTCCGTTTGTTTGCCACTTTTGTCAGAAAGCATTTGTCGTCCAGAACAGGCTAGACCGACATTTGGTTTCCAAGCATACGGACTTTCTGGGGTACATGGCAGATAAATATGGGTCTGTTATGTAAAAAATGAAATTGTTGTGTGGAGTTTATAAATAGCATGAGACAAGTTGGATTTTTAATTAAAAGTTTAGTTCTATGTGAACCTGATATTTGCTTGCCTTTATATTTTATTTGTTCTTTTAGTTTTAAAATTTAAATTTGTGTTTATACTCTCTAATTTTTGCATTAAATTATCGTTTTTCATAGACCAACAGTTATTGTTATGTGGAGTTTATAAGTAACATGAGATAAGCTGGATTTTGATTTAATGTTTAGTTCTATGTGAACCTGATGTTTGCTTGCCTGTATATTTTATTTGAACTTGATAGAAATTATATTTTTATACCCCCGAAGGTGGGCTTATAGTGATCGCACTGTCCGTCTGTCCTTCTGAAATTCCGTCACACTTTGCGTTTAGGTTTCGAAAAATGTTCATAACTTCTATGTCGCTTCAGATGTAACCTTCATATTTGGTATGCATTCTGTATGTCGTGGAGCTGCACATTTTGAGTGGTGAAAGGTCATCCTTCAAGGTCAAAGGTAAAAAAATAAATTTAAAAAATGTCAAGGTGGCGCAATAGGGGGCATTGTGTTTCTGACAAACACATCTCTTGTTTAATTTTAATTGGTGTTTATACTCTCTAATTTATGCATTAAACTATCTTTTCATATGCGAACTCGATGTTTGCTTGCCTGTATATTTTATTTTAACTCGATAAGTTTGTGTTTTAAATTTAAATTTGTGTTTATATGCTCTAATTTTTGCATTAAACTATCTTTTTACACAGACCATTTGAACTTGATAAGTTTTAGTTTTAAATTTGTGTTTATACTCTCTAATTTTTGCATTAACTATCTTTTTACATAGACCAACCGTTCTTAAACCAAGTTCCCCATGTTTACGGAATCTTGCCCGGAAAGCGTCGCCGATGCAAGTACCATAGCCTCATATTGAAGGAGCGCACAGACACGCGCTACGGCTGCATGACCTGCATGACGCCACTGTGCGGCAATGGGTGCCACCATTTGTGGCACAATATGACTGTGCCTGCACCAAACCAAAAGAAGGACTTGTGATGTTGAACATAGTGTATAGTGTTCTAAACAATATGGACGGTGGTAATGAAAAAAACACACAAAGAAATGCAAACTTATATTTTAATTACATACATTTAAATGTCATCCTTTTTAATGATGTGATTCATTAAATTAAAAATATGTAATGGAAACAAAATCAATTCAGTATAATTATTTTAAAAATTCTGCTTTCATAGTGAGTTCAATTACATATGTAACAATATTACAGCTTGATTGGTCATTGACGGCTCAGTATACTCAAATTCCCCTGGGTACGTTAAATATACTAAAATGTACCTGGCCAATTTAGACTGTTCCCAAGTTTTATTCCCGCCCAAATGATGTGGTTAAATGCGCAACAGAATGCCAAACAAAATTCTTTTTGAAAAAAACCTGCCTCAACATGTTCTTTGAGTATGTGTTTCGATAATATAGAGGCCATTTTACAAAAAATTGACATAAAAATGAACATAATTGATTTTATAAAATTAGCCGACATCGATCAATTTAGCGGTTGAATTCCAGGGTACGTTTTAGTTTATTTTCCGTACACAGAGTACATTTAACAGGGGTGTCAATTTTCCGGATTACCGTAAAAACGCAGTCATAAGTCGAGATTTTTTACCTCCGAAATTTGATTAAAAAACCGGTATCGACTTATGAGGTGGTCCATGAAAAAAATAATGAAATTCACAAAAATTTGATCACCGCGGCAATAGTTGTTGTTGTTGTATAACAGAAAATCGTTGATTTACGACAAACAAAACGTCGTATTTTTAGCTCTACTGGCCGAAGGCCAGAAGAGCTTATGTCATGGTGTGGTTTCCGTCGTCCGTCCGTCCGTCCGTGTGTGTGTGTGTCCGTTAGCCTTTTCTTGTTTACGCGATAAAGTCCACAGTTTTCATCCGATTCTTTTCAAACTTGTTCAGTGTCTTTATATTTATGAGGACTCGAACCCTATTGAAAATGGGTTACATCAGACCGTCCGTCTGCCGTCCCTGCGTGCGTCCGTGCATGCGTTAGACTTTTTCTTGTTTACGCGATAAACTCCACAGTTTTCATCCGATTCTTTTCAAACTTGTTCAGTGTCTTTATATTCATGAGGACTCGAACCCTATTGAAAAATGGTTTACATCAGACC
>VMBQ01002798.1:78883-107833 GCA_007657795.1 Dreissena rostriformis | reverse complement strand
CCGAATTGCGAGCCTGATAATACAGGGGTGTCAATTTTCCGGATTATTCCGGAAATCCGGATTTTAGCCACCCAGGGTCGATTTTGAGATCAATGTAAATCCAATGAGTTTTTTTTTAGGGGGGGGTTGACTTTTTCGTTCGAGCGCCCGATCATTTGAGAACGAATCATCTACGGCATTCCGGAAATTTTCACTCGTTATCGATTTCGCTCGTTCTCAGCACTCGGGTTTGACCAGTTCGGCATTCACAGTTTGTCACTTCGGCACTTTCAAATTATCACCTATTTAATTGATGTTCAATCAGTTTGCACAGTTTATATACAAACCGCGTTTGCCACTTAAAGAAGGTGTGAAATATGACAGGCGAACGTTTGTTTTCGGGGAAAAAAATCCGGAAAAACGCATCGTACCAGAGTATGAGCGTCCTAGAACTTGGTCCGTATTCCGTTTTTTGTTGAATTATCAAATGCGCACAATTAAACTTGTTATCCAAAACACTCTTCCCAATCCGAATTTTAACTCAACGTTATCACATTCTTTAAAAAAAACTGCCAATGTACATTGTGTTTTAACCTTCGTCTCGATAAAAGCACACGCAAATTATTCCCAACATGTACAACATCACGTCAAACACATGGAAAGCGTGCGTGTATTAAATTTGTGTTAAATGTTTGGTGGTTAATTTTAACAGAATGATTTCGCGAATGATTTGGAATTGTCAGTTCCTCAAACTTTATTGCAAATCAAACACTCTGTATCTTTAACGTTACGGTCGTTTACATAAGTCATTATTGAAACAGTTATTGTACTGTATGCTGATGAAGCTGAAAATCCGGACGAAACTGGATAAAGTGTTGGGTGTTGTGAAAAAACGCTTACTAGTAGCGGGTCTACTGACCTATTGTGTAGACTGTGATGTTTTAACAAAAGGGATTAAAATGTGCGAAAGCAACTCTTTGCGGATAGGG
Source organism: Dreissena rostriformis (assembly GCA_007657795.1). Taxonomy (NCBI): domain Eukaryota; kingdom Metazoa; phylum Mollusca; class Bivalvia; order Myida; family Dreissenidae; genus Dreissena; species Dreissena rostriformis. The sequence continues at coordinate 106,865 of VMBQ01002798.1, read as the reverse complement.
TCCATAATTACTGTGAATAAATTGTTCAGAATATGTAAATGATTGTTTAAATAAAAACACGTGAATTAAAAAACAAAGACTCCTGGAAGGCTAAAAAAATATGAGTTGCGGGTATTTGAGTGAGTCGGTCGGGTAACTCCAAACAAACAATGTATTAAGGTCTTAATATTAATACTGTAAAGAATACATGTACTGCACAGAAATTATACTTTAAGCAAGGGCGCGGGCCTTTCGCCCCTGACGGGGACATTCCACCTCAGACCCATGCATCTACATGAAATTTTAAAGAAATAGATTGAGATATTTTCTAGCCAAACTTACTTTTTTTTTCCTGTTTTGAATAACTTAAAAATACAGGTGTTTTTAAGCTCAGGAGAAGTGATTTCTTTGTTTCAAATAAGCTTAAATGCAGGAGCTTCCAGGGGGCCTCCGGCTTTGCCCTAGCGGCTCCAAGGCCCCCAGATACATTTTTCAGGATTTCAAATTTTGGACAATTGACACCCCTGATTTAAGTCTTACCAGAGCCGACAATGACCAATACAGCAATAGTTCAGAGTCAGCACTGTGCAGGCTATATGTGTGTTCATTTTAGTTTATTCTAATGCTATTTTCTGATTTTTATGTCCCACAGTCTATACTGGGGGACATTTTGTTTTTGCCCTGTCTGTTCGTTTGTTTGTTGGTTTGTTTGTTTGCGTCAAACTTTAACATTGGCCATAACATTTGCAATATTGAATATAGCAACTTCATATTTGGCATGCATGTGTATCTCATGGAGCTGCACATTTTGAGTGGTGAAAGGTCAAGGTCATCCTTCAAGGTCAAAGGTCAAATATATGGGTCAAAATCGCTCAAAAGGGGATATATTATAGCGTTTCACAAACACATCTTGTTTTATGTCTCATGTTGATACCTCTAAATAATGTTATATATATAAATACAAATATCTGTTATGTGTGCATATAATAAAAAACAGAAAATAATGCATTTAAATAAAACAAATTGTTCAAATTTTCATGTGTGTTCATTTCCATTCTTTCTATTTACATCATTTATTTGCCGATTTTAAGCCCTCACTTCTGCCGCCCGCGGTATCTCACAGACCTGCACATTTTGAGTGGTGAAAAGGTCAAGGTTAATGAGGACCTTCAAGGTCAAAGGTCAAAAAAACAAAATCCAAGCACACACAGCCGAGCGTTGGCACCCGCTTTTCGGTGCTCTTGTTAAACAAAAGGCATAATTGAAAAGCATTTTGTATTGCCTACAATTCGTACTTTTACACTCTGGCTGTATAATCAACACAAAGGGTCATAAAACCAGCCAGAACCATATGGTTAGTCTGCAGAAGCTAACCAGGGACGACACTTTCCACTTTCATGGTATTTTTTGTTTAACAGAAGTCTCTTTATTAGCGCAAATCCAGTTGAGACAGAAAGTGTTGTCCCTGATTAGCCTGTACATTCTGCACAGGCTAATCTGGACCAGTTTTCCTAGGGTGAAGCTCAGATACTCCTATAACCCTTTGAGCGCTGGAACCGGATTTTGAAGGCCTTTGCAAACAGTTTGGATCCAGATGAGACGCCACACAACGTGGCGTCTCATCAGGATCCAAACTGTTTGCTATTCTGATAGTATTCTTTGAAAAAATCGAAGAAAATGCTAATTTTACAAATTCAGCAGACGACATTTTAGCAGACGACAAATTTCCCAGCATGCAAAGGGATAACCAGCATTCAAGAGTCTTCAACATTACTGATACTGAATTGTGTATGGGGCTTGTGAACTAAGCAAAATGCAAAATTCTCTTTAAAAGTCATTCAAAGGTATCTTGATAAAACACCTGACGCTATTCTGTGCTCGACAAATGAGACATTTTAACATCATCAAATACGTAAGTACCAGGGCTCGATTATAAACTGAGGCTTACCAGCTATGATTTATTTTCTTGCCACATGACGTCACCTAAAATGGATCAGGTCTCTTTTGAGCATCATACTTAAATAAAATACCAGAGTTCAGTCATAAACCTTCACAATGGTTTATTCCCTTGCCAGATGCTGTCCAGTGATACGGGTTCCAATGACAGTATTTAGTAATAAACTTTACCCTATCAATTTTTTTCTTACCAGATGATGTCAGAGGCAACATTGGCAGTAGGCTGGTCTCAATGGAATATAAATTCCACTGTTCGTACTGCAACAAGGGGTGGACAACTCGGGCCAAGTTGGAGCGTCACGTACGAACGCATACCGGCGAAAAGCCTTTTCAGTGTACGCTGTGTGGGAAATCATTCACGCAGAAAGAAAGCCTAAAGTGTCATCAATGGACACATGTGAAACCATGAACTGCAGGGAAATGTTCAACTGATAGGTGCTTTGTTGTTTGGTTACAGGACAATGTTAAACTTTATAATTATGTGCTTAGTTGTTCAGTTTTGAACTGCAGGACAATATTGAACTTCATATGTGCTTGGTTGTTCGGTTTTGAAATGCAGGACTATGTAAAACTTCAAATGTGCTTGGTTGTTTGGGTGTAGGACAGTGTTAAACTTCATAGGTGGTTGGTTGTTTGTTTGTGAACTTCAGGACAATGTTTAACTCATAGGGGATTGGTTGTACGCTTGTGAATTGAAGAACATTGTTAAGCTTCGTAAGTGCTTGGTTGTTCAACTAATACAAAATCTGTATCCAAAATTGTCCGTGTGTGTGAGTTGAACATTTCCTGTCCGGCTTATAATTTTGTTATACATGTTGGGAATAAATTTGCACAAATGTTCATCACAGCAAGACAATGTGTTGTGCAAAACCATGTGACTCACTTGCTTTAAGGTCAGGGTCACATTGGACACTTTGGGTTTGTGCATATTCCTGATTATTTATATTGCCATATATAACTTTGTTGTGCATTATGGGATTTCAAAATAAATCATGCTTACCAAACTTACGATTGGTCAAACTGCCAATTTCGATGACTATATACATGTGCTATGCATTTAACACTAATTAAGGTTCATATTGCTAACAGGTGACTGCATATTTATAGTCTGAATTCCACTTGCAGCCATGATGGCTCCCTCTGGAAACCGAAGTCCACCGCAGCAGTCTCAACATAAATATGGCTGCCCGTACTGTGGGAAGCTTCTGCGCACGCCTTTCATGTTGAACAGGCACATGCGGGTGCATACGGGTGAACGTCCCTTTGTGTGTCCCGTCTGCAACAAGGCCTTTACGGAGAAAGGGAATCTGAAAGTCCATTATTTTTCGACGCACACAAAGCAGTAAAGCAGGACCACCATACGCATGATATGTTGGTGCTAAGACTACTTTAATCATTCTGCATTGGTGCTTCCATTAGCTAATATATATTTTTGGTTAGTGACATATCCAGTTAACTACTCTACTTACCTTTGTTATGCCCTCTTTGAAGAAGAGAAGGTATATTGTTTTTGGCCTTGTCTGTCTGTCATTCTGTCCCAAAACTTTTACCTTGGTCATAACTTTTGCAATATTGAAGATAGCAACTTGATATTTGGCATGCATGTGTATCTCATGGACCTGCACATTTTGAGTGGTGCAAGGTCAAGGTCATCCTTCCAAGGTCAAAGGTCAAATATATGGGTAAATAAATTGTCAAAATGGGGCATAGTGTTTCTTAAACACATCACTTGTTTTTTTTTAAGAAAAATATATTGAACATGAAGAAAAATTCTACTATGAAAATCTTGTGATTCATCATGAGTAACTGTCTATTTTTAGCTCCACTGGCCAGAGGCCAGCGGAGCTTATGTCATGGTCCTGTGTCTGTCGTGCGTACGTCCGTCATGCGTACATTAACTTTTTCTTTAAACATCTTCTCCTTAACTACAAGTTCAATTCTGATCAAACTTCTCACAAATGTTCCTGGGGTGAACCTCTTTCAAATTTGTTCAAATTATGCCCCTGGGGTCAAATTTGACCTCGCCCCGGGGGTCAATTAATTAAACATACATGTTTGCTTATATAAAGCCTATTTTGTGCAAACTTTACAAATCTTCTTGTCCATAACCATTGGGCCTAGTGCTACCACATTTGGTATGTAGTGACATTTAATAGTTCTCTACTTTGTTTGTTCAAATTATGCCCCTGGGGTCAAATTTGACCCTGCCCCGGGGGTCACAAAAGTGAACATATGCTTATATAAAGCCTATTTTGTGCAAACTTTAAAAATCGTCTTGTCCATAACAGCAGGGCCTAGGGCTACCAAATTCGGTATGTAGTGACATCTAATAGTTCTCTACTTAGTTTGTTCAAATTATGCCCCTGGGGTCAAATTTGACCCTGCCCCGGGGGTCACAAAAATGAACATATGCTTATATAAAGCCTATTTTGTGCAAACTTTAAAAATCTTCTTGTCCATAACCGTAGGGCCTAGGGCTACCAAATTCGGTATGTAGTGACATCTAATAGTTCTCTACTTAGTTTGTTCAAATTATGCCCCTGGGGTCAAATTTGACCCTGCCCCGGGGGTCACAAAAATGAACATATGCTTAAATAAGGCCTATTTTGTGCAAACTTTAAAAATCTTCTTGTCCATAACCGTATGGCATAGGGCTACTAAATTTGGTATGTAGTGACATCTAATAGTCCTCTACCAAATTTCTTTAAATTATGCCCCTGGGGTCAAATTTGACCCTGCCCCGGGGGTCACAAAAATGAACATATGCTTATATAAAGCCTATTTTGTGCAAACTTTAAAAATCTTCTTGTCCATAACCGTAGGGCCTAGGGCTACCAAATTCGGTATGTAGTGACATCTAATAGTTCTCTACTTAGTTTGTTCAAATTATGCCCCTGGGGTCAAATTTGACCCTGCCCCGGGGGTCACAAAAATGAACATACGCTTAAATAAGGCCTATTTTGTGCAAACTTTAAAAATCTTCTTGTCCATAACCGTATGGCATAGGGCTACCAAATTTGGTATGTAGTGACATCTAATAGTCCTCTACCAAGTTTGTTCAAATTATGCCCCTGGGGCCAAATTTATCCCTTGAAGGCTCCCATTAAAAAGTTGTTCACGAAAATTTGATTTGTCAAAAAACATTGCCACAGGAAGTCGTTGAACTTTGCATGTTTATGCGTTTTTGCTATTTATTCATTATGGGATGAATAAACTATTTTCTTCTCAAACTAAAAGTTTATCAAAATACACTTGGAATAACTTTTTAATTATAAGAGATAAATGCATACATGTCGAGCGTGAATCATTAATCTTGAAGAACATGCGTAGATTTGATCTTCAGCATCTAAAAATATGTGAAATAGAAAAAACGACAATATCTTTTGGAGAGATAAATGTACCTACGTCATAAGCAAAGGACCTGGGCGACAATTCCAAGGCTTTTTAGTCTGTTTAGTTAACACCGTAGTAACGTTTTCCATATATAAAAATGCTCACCCTTTCAACTTTAAGCGCCCAGTGGGACGAGGGATAGAAAGAGAAAGTCACATGCTTGAGTACATTTCAACTCATGCGCATTGCACGCTTTTTTCGCATAAAAAACAGTGGAGCGATACAGGGCCATCATGGCCCTCTTGTTGCTGAATATTAAGAACATCGTGGCTATTAGTTCAGGTACCATGGAGTTCAGTTTTCTTATATCGTAATTTCTAATCTTTTCTGAGTTATTGTTGTTATAATTATTGTAACTACATTTTATGTAAACATGAGGGATATTTGGATTAATTGAAATTGATTGATATTTGTGGTTATCTTATATGTCCTCTTTTAATTTATTGTCAAGTGTTTGCCACGTCTATTATTTTAATGTATACTTTAAGTGTTGATGGTGGAAATCATTTTAATCAGTTAATAAAAATGTTTTATAAGATAAAGCCTATGCTGTTTTGCAAAAATACCAATAAAAACGAGAAACAAACTTTTTTTAGGTTTTATGATATGAACTATATTAACCCTTTGAGCGCTGGAACCGGATTTTGAAGGCCTTTGCAAACAGTTTGGATCCAGATGAGACGCCACCAGGATCCAAACTGTTTGCTATTCTGATAGTATTCTTTGAAAAAAAAATTGAAGAAAATGCTAATTTTAGAAATTTAGCAGACAACATTTTAGCAGACAACAAATTTCCCAGCATGCAAAGGGTTAATAGATTTACATGCACCATACACTTATGTCGGAAGGTGGGTTTTTTGTAATAGAATGCAAGGAAATTTCATGTAAACTTTTGTCAAGATGTGTTTTACGGTCACTCACTTTACATAAATAAATTTTGTTCTGAAAAAAACAACATGTTTAATGTTTTATTATAACAAATTATGATCAAGTAAAGAATTACAATAAAATTGTAATCTCTTTAAGAAATAACATTGTCTGACTATTTAAAGCAAGAAACCTGCGACGACGTTCAGCAGGCAACCGTGCCAGAAAACCAGACACCTAAGCAACATTGCCAGAAATGTGAGCAATGGAACATGGCAAGCCACGTCCTATCACGGCTCTCCGAGAAGACGAAGACCTGCAAGTATCACACCCGATACCTGAGGCAGCGGAAGGAGACCAAGTACGGGTGTGCTACTTGCGGGGTCCACCTGTTTCGGGATGGATGCTTTGTTAGGATTCACAACCATTTCATTTTTGACTGAACTTTTAAATACACTCTTAAATATATTTTTTTCATGAAAGTTCATTTGGACATTGCTGCAATTTAAAGCTATGCAGAGGTTGCAAGTATATTTCTTTTCTTAAAATTATTCTACTTCTAATTAAGCAGTAAATAATTTATTTTTGATTTACATTTTTTTTTTTTTAAGTACAAATATGGATTATTTAATTCAGAGTTTCATGTAGCATTATAATTAAATAAAAAAAACACCTAAAAGTCATATTATACAAAAAACACTTCTGAATTATATCGACAGTAGTCTTATATTCGAAAATTGAAACATCTTGCAACCTATGTTTGCTTAAGGTTTGTGTCAATACTGTCGAACTAATGTTGTGTTATGCAAATATATATGTTTATTTGTTCTATTATTAAATGCATAACATGAATTATGAAATAAAATTAGATCTATTAGTTTTTTCCTAATAAATCTACTGAATAAACACTGTTTTAGTTGAGCAAAATATTTCTTCTTTGTTTGATTACTCATTTCGTATGTGTTTTTAACAAATATACATACTAACAATGTATATGGTTGGAAAGATTTGTTTCTCTTCAATCTTCAAATTGACACAAATTATGTAAAATGAAGGAAATAAGTGAAAATTAAGCCTCAACAAGACAGCCATAATACTTTAGAATTGTTCCAATAACTTTATGTAGATGGTGTAACCAGGCTTATCAGCTGCATATGGAGTTAACCCTTTGAGCGCTGGAACCGGATTTTTGAAGGCCTTTGCAAACAGTTTGGATCCAGATGAGACGCCACAGAACGTGGCATCTCATCAGGATCCAAACTGTTTGCTATTCTGATAGTATTCTTTGAAAAAAAATCAAAGAAAATGCTAATTTTAGAAATTTAGCAGACAACATTTTAGCAGAAGACAAATTTCCCAGCATGCAAAGGGTTACGGATATCAGTACAGCACGATTGTTATTGGCCTGGAGTGGCAACTCAGATACATGTATGAGGAGAGAAAGGGTTATATACTGATTTCAGCACTTTGCAACATTATTGTTTTTATAATTTTTTGTATCCACATTTTATTTTAATGTGAGTGGCTGCATTTATTGTAAAGGAATGCAAAGCAATTTCATTTAAATGTGTGCCAAGTCTTGCACCTAACACACATAAGTTGCTTTCTGAAAAACAATGTTTAATGTTGTTTTTATTACAAAAAATATGATCAAGTGAAGAATTACTATACAATTTCCTCTCTTTCAGACATCCCATTCTCGGACTCCCTCGACCAGTACACTGCATCAGACAACTTCACCCCTAAGAACAGATGCCAGTTCTGTGGGAAAGTGGAACCCTCGCGGGCCAAACTGGTGGTCCACGAACGCATTCACACAGGAGAGAAACCGTACCGATGTGAAGTCTGTAACAAGAGCTTTGCCCAGAAAAATAATCTGAAGACCCATATGATCATTCACATGGACATTAAGGCTCTCGCTGGGACGCTTTCAAAGCAATAGTAATAACGAGTGCACAGACGCTGCAACATTTTATCAATGGATATTCATATTTAACCCTTTGCATGCTGGGAAATTTGTCGTCTGCTAAAATGTTGTCTGCTGAATTTCTAAAATTAGCATTTTCTTCGATTTTTTTTCAAAGAATACTATCAGAATAGCAAACAGTTTGGATCCTGATGAGACGCCACGGCGTCTCATCTGGATCCAAACTGTTTGCAAAAACCTTCAAAATCCGGTTCCAGCACTCAAAGGGATAAAGAAATGGGGCTTAATGCATGTGCATAAAGCGTCGTCACAGATTTGCTTGTGCAGTCAGCATAGCTAGTCAGGGACGACTTTTCCCACTTTTGTGGAAATTTTCATTTAAAGGAGGTCTCTTCTTGATGAAAATCCAGTGTAAACCGAAAGTGTTGCCCCTGATTAGCCTGTGCAGTCCTGCACAGGCTTATCTGAGATGACACTTCATGCATATGCATTCAGACCAAGCAAGGCTCATATTATTGAGTATGCAAATTAAGAGTGTTTTTTATGCAGGTATGCAATTTGTCGACTTTTAAGATGATTTTCTCTGTTTTAATTGCATGATTCCTGCACAAATAGTTCTTTGAAGGATCTGTACAATAACATAGACTTTTGGTGAATCCAGTAAGGGGGTAGTATTTGACTCGCCTGAGGTGGTTTCAAAATCACACCCCTGATGCGAGTTCACAGATGTTCACATATGTCTTTTATTATTCATATAAGCCGTGGTCTGGGAAAACCAGACACTTTATACAGTGATGAACTGATTGTAGATATGATTGTCAATGAAATGTAGATACAATTGTTAATAAACTGTTCCAATACACCACAATGTAACTTTTTTAGCAGCAGTTTCAAACAAGATACCAATCTTGAAAGTTGAACCATAGAACATTTGAGGCGTGTTCTGAGAAAACGGGGCTTAATGCATGTGCGTAAAGTGTTGTCCCAGATTAGCCTGTGCAGTCTGCACAGGCTAATCAGGGACGACAATTTTTGCTTTTATGGAATTTTTCGTTTAAATGATGTTTTCTTAGCGAAAATCCAGTTCAGGCGGATAGTGTTGGCCCTGATTAGCCTGTGCGGACCGCACAGGCTAATCTGAGATGACACTTTATGCACATGCATTATGCCCAGTTTTCTCAGAAGGCGACACTTTTAAAACTCTTTACTCTTTTAACGACACAATCCTTCCAAATCTTAAACACTGTTTTATACTACCTACATGTTTGTTCCAGGTAATATGTTCGTAGTACTTCGAGAGCAGGATAACAGACAGGAGCAGACAAACCTGCGCTACAAGTGCCAGTTCTGCGACAGAAGGGAGAGAACTCCTGCCCTGGTTAGGCGTCACGAGAGGGTCCACACGGGAGAAAGGCCTTACAGGTGTCACTTGTGCAGTAAAACATTCACGCAGCGGGGAAATCTCAACGCCCATCAAATCACCCATCTGAAAATGCCGCCATTTTTGGCACAGACTAGCAAAGATTGAGACTTGAAAACAGATTCTGGACAGTGTTGAATTTGCAGTGTTTATTTACATGTGTACACAAGCAACCATTTGTGAATGGTGGTCATGCAGAGCTTCTTTGTTGCTGCCATTGTTGACAGAAATTATCAAAATAGAGACTTTTTAACAGCATTATCTTGACAGTATTTAAAAAGCTTTTATCATTTACATAGAAAGTGAAATTGATGGAATTTAACATATTTTCCAAATATTGCTGCCTTTATGTCCAGCACTTGTAAATAATTTTACAACATTACATACACAGCACAGAAATTATTTATTGTGATTGTATAATTAATAAAAATGTGTATAAAATTGTTACCTTTACTTTTACACTAGCAATTGTAGGTGTCAATCAGTGTTTTGTTAACAAACCTACTGGAAAAAACAAGGTTATAGTTGTCAAATTATCTTATAGTTATCAAATTATCTAGCAAAAATATTAAACTTACCTTGAAGATTCACTGATGGAAAATGTGTGTACAAATGACCATTGCATAGTACCATAATACATGTTATGAGAAAGCAATAGAACGGTTACATAGTGAATATTCCCCCTTCTATCAGCATTTTCCCTGAAGCCTTTCTGAAACTGCCCTCATGTGCCTGCTTTAAAAGTGCCGGACAATGTACAATTCGAAGAGGTTTTATCAGTGCCTTTTATTTATTTTGTAGATATAATAACGAGGATGGTGGAGGGAATAAAGATGTTTGTGTGCCGTTTCTGTGGAAAGCTGGAGCCGTCAAAGCAGAAGTTTGTTGTTCACGAACGCGTTCATACTGGAGAAAGGCCATACAGTTGCACCATTTGTGGCCATGCATTTGCCCACAAGAGCAACCTGACAAAACACGAGGCTAGGCATAGGAGCCGAGACATGAAGAAGAATGAGTAGAGACGCCATCATATGTTTAGGTCAAGACTGACACAGAGACATTTTGTGTGAAAAAAACATTCTCTTAACTAGTAATTTAAATTGAATGTTTTTAACGCCTCTTTAACTTCTTTGTGGTTCTCTGTGGAACTTTCACCTTAACGTGTAGATAATTGGAAAGAAGCAAATTTTTGCTGGGACAAGTTTTGGCAGAATTATGGCCCTTTGTCCGTTTTTATGCCCCCGAAGGTGGGCATATAGTGATTGCATTGTCCGTCTGTCCGTCCGTCTGTCTGTCAGTCTGAAATTCCGTCACACTTTGCGTTTAGGTTTCGAAAAATGTCGAAAAACACTTTGCGTTTAGGTTTACAAAAATGTGGAAAAAGGGGGCATATGTCATCCTATGGTGACAAGCATTGTTAAACATAAAAATATATTGTCCTAAAATTTGGATCTTGTTCAAACTTCACAGCTGAATGACTTAATGTGAACATGATTGCAAATAAAGAAATTATAAAATTGCTTCAACCAGTTTCGCTTAACCCTTTAAGCGCTGGAACCGGACTTTGAAGGCCTTTGCAAACAGTTTGGATCCAGATGAGACGCCACAGAACGTGGCGTCTCATCAGGATCCAAACTGTTTGCTATTCTGATAGTATTCTTTGAAAAAAAATGGAAGGAAATGCTAATTTTAGAAATTCAGCAGACAACATTTTAGCAGACGACAAATTTCCCAGCATGCAAAGGGTTAAAAAATGCACTTTGTGGATATGTCCGTGTCCAAATTCGTGTTGTGGGAGTATCAGTGTCTGTAACACATTTCTAGTCAATAAACAAATTAACAGGATAGAACTTATGGAATGTGGTTTATTTAACCCATTTATGCCAAGTGGACTCTCCCATCCTTCTTAATTGGAGCAACTCATTTCCAAAATTAGGGATGTCTGGTATATTTATTTCTATATTTAGAATATTTCTTACAGAAATTCCTTTAAGCAAACAGCGCAGACCCTGATGAGACGCCGCATCATGCGGCGTCTCATCTGGGTCTTCGCTGTTTGCCAAGGCCTTTTTTCTAGACGCTAGGCAGAAATGGGTTAAACATGATTGAACTTTTGTTTTCTACACTTCCAAATTAGTATACCTGAAAATAAAACACATTTTAGTCCTAAAATGATTAGATCAATCAATTTGTTAATGGTCAGAAGTTTACTAGTATGGTAGATTGAGTTTACCAAATGTTGTGTACTCTTAAATGTATGCAAAGAGTGGTATTTATTTATTTTTGTATAATTTATCAATTCAAAGGAAAGCTTCGCAATACAAAATATGGTTAATGATTTAAATATTAGAATAAAAAAAATGGGACACAATTCTCAAAACATGGGAATATGTTAAAAAATACTGATTTTATTGTAAACTTTGAACCAACAATTACAAAGTGTTAATTTAGGTGACCTCCTACAAGTCCACTTGATACCATGATATTAATAGCAGTTAAGGATGCAGGCATGTCAATAGATTTTGAAAACCAGGAGTCAAATGACCCTGTGCTTGAAAATTTCAGGGGTCAGATAATAAAAAAAAGGGGTCGGGGATCGGATGTAAATTTGACAACATGAAATAGCATAAGGTGATGCCGAAAATCCCATCCTTTTTCAGGTCGGAAAACTCGGGACACCCCATCAAAGTTGGACAAGTACACATGTCATATTTGCCATGTCCGCACTCAGTCTACTACTGCACTTCGAGCCCATGTTCGCATTCATACAGGCGAGAAGCCCTTTGTGTGTGACATCTGCCAGAAAGGGTTCGCACAGAAGAACAACCTTAACAAGCATGTTCTTATTCATTTACGCTGATCAAGGTTACAGAGAAGCATTGACTCATCCATTACTGAGAAGTACAGACTCTTTCATTTTCAGTTGCATTCAAAGTTACTGTGAAGCATAGACTTGTCCATTTTACTCATGCGGTTATTGAGAAGCACATTGTCATTGATTTACACTGATCAAGGTAACTGCAAAGCATCAACTTATCAAATATTCTGATTAAGGTTTCTGAGAAGCTTGAATACAAATTTTCTCTTATTTGAGCAGATTCACTAGAAAACAAGCAGAGTACTCAAATATGCTCTGATTAGAAATAAAAGCTGCAAAAATTATCTTAGTCAGTAAATAGATGAATTAGAAAAGATGATGTTGTATTCTATTATGGCTCCTTTTGTGGCATGAGGTTTCTCTTTTAATGTTTATATATAGTTTTGTTCGTAATGTGTACTGTTTGTTGTACAGAACATGCTGATAAATGTTTAGAAAACAATATATTTTCTGTTAGTTATTTTTATCATTACAGTTGTTTGTACAGAGTATACATGAACCGCACTCAGGGAAAACCAGGCTTAATGCGTGTGAGTAAAGTATCGTCCCAGATCAGCATGTGCAATCCGCAAAGGCTAATCAATGACAGACACATTTGGGGTTAACCCTTTGCATGCTGGGAAATTTGTTGTCTGCTAAAATGTCGTCTGCTGAATTTCTAAAATTAGCATTTTCTTCCATTTTTTTTCTAAGACCACTATCAGAATAGCAAACAGTTTGGATCCTGATGAGACGCCACGTTCTGTGGCGTCTCATCTGGATCCAAACTGTTTGCAAAGGCCTTCAAAATCCGGTTCCAGCGCTCAAAGGGTTAAAGGAGTTTGTATATGCCATCCCAGCCTGGTTTTCCCTGAGACTGGCTCATATGCTTTTGTAAATTTTATTCGATCTTCCACATTATTGTTATTTAAAACAACCAGCACACATGCAATATGGCTCCTAAAATGTTGACAGTTTGTTCATCCAAAGCACTCAGGCACCATCAAAATCTTAACTGAGATGTGACAATCAACAATGCATTTGAGAAAGATGAAAATTTTAATATAAACTGGTATCACAAATTCTTTTTTGTAAATTTTCAGGCATACCACAAGCAGTGCAAATGTTGCAAGCTTCTAAAAGTATGAGGGGAGATGGGCCGCTGCAGCAAATCGGTTACACGTGTCGCTACTGTGGCAAGGTCCAGCCGTCGCCGTCGGCAATGAGACTTCACGAGCGCATTCATACCGGCGAGAAACCGTACCAGTGTGCCGTCTGCAATAAGGCCTTCGCTCACAAGAGCAACTTGGCTGCACACTCCACCGTACACTTGAATTTAAATGTGTGAAAAGGGGACTACTGATGTGTAGAGGTTTATTATGAGATTGTTCAACAGGTTTTAATTTTATTTTATTATATAGAATACGTAAGTTACATTTGACAGTTGACCCTTTACCACTTAGATACCCACTTTAACATGTTTTTAGTCCCCATAGAAAATCTAATTAAATTTAAGACCTTTCCTACTAGACCTTTCTTATTAGATTCAAGTTTTTTAGTCACCATTTTTAACTCTTTAAGATACTGATGAGCAGCAAACAGCGTTAAGCCTGAACAGACTGCGAGTTACTCTTGCATATAGCCATCTTCACTTTGCTTCTGAGCAGGAAAGGGTTAACTTAAATTTGGAATCGTAAAAGATGCTTTTTTGCCTTTAGCTAATAAGCTTTCACTCACAGGAGCAACTTGGCTGCAAATTGCACTGTCCACTTGTTTGTGAATGTTTAACCCTTTGAGTGCTGGAACCGGATTTTGAAGGCTTTTGCAAACAGTTTGGATCCAGATGAGACGCCACAGAACGTGGCGTCTCATCAGGATCCAAACTGTTTGCTATTCTGATAGTGTTCTTTGAAAAAAAATCAAAGAAAATGCTAATTTTAGAAATTTAGCAGACAACATTTTAGCAGACGACAAATTTCCCAGCATGCAAAGGACTAAAATATTCTTGGATGTGCGCCCTTTGTAATAAGGCTTGGCAATCACAAGATTTGTATTTGATTGTGACTAAAATGTTCAATGTCAAACATTTATCTGGAATAAATGGACAACTATAAATTGCTTAGGTTTGCTGTACTGAAATCTGATGCTTCTGTTAATTGTGAATATGGACATTTGTATGGGTTTAAAAAATATGTGATCATGGAAGAAATAGTAGACCAAAACATGCTCTGATTTGTGATGTGTAAGATAAAAGAGGACTTTATATGACGTTGACAGTTTTTACTATACTTAAATGAAACCTGATGTGAACAGTAACTGACATGGTTACAACTTTATGGAAACCTTTTAATTTAATTTCACAACACTACTACAGAAGATATGTCGATATGCAATAATATGCCTGTTGAAAGTCAAAATTTGTAAAACCTACATTTTGTTTTGTATTGTATTGTATTTAGAAACTGTTTCGTGACAAATGTTTGTAATTAAAACTTATTTCGTTAACAGTGGGATCTTGTGTTAACAGCTTGATATACTCAGCATGTTATTGTTTGCATTAAATGCCGAGTTCAGTTTCACTATAGTGTTATCACGAATTCATAAAAGAGTTGCAAGCATTAAACTTTGGAGTTCCTCATTATTGTAACAATACAATGGTGATTGAAAACAGCAGAAAACTTTTAAAGTTCATAATCAAATAAAAGATTGCTGTTTTTGCTACATCTTCAGAACATGTCTAACAACAACAACTTTGATGGTTACCTGTTTACAACTTGTATAGATAGTGTTGAAAAGGAAACTATAGTAAACAATACAAAAAAAACACTAAATTATCTCGAACAGTCGTCATAAAAAAAGCCTATTTCGTTTTCAGGAAGTGGGATATTCCAAGGTGCGACCACGTCATCACCAGGGACTCCCAACATTGCAGGAGGCCCCTTGAAACCATTGGACACACAATGCTCCACATGCGGGAAAATCATGTCCACCAAGGCAGCCCTTGTGATTCACACTCGAATGCATACGGGCGAAAAACCATTTGTGTGCTCACTTTGCAATAAGGCCTTTTCACATAAAGGCAACCTGAAGGCTCACTCTGTGGTGCATTTGCAAGAGGCTGGAAGCTGGTAGGAACTTGAACTTAAATAGATGTGTTTTGCAACATTAAGGCTGTCTTAAGAAGTGCTTTGTATAAAATGGCAGCATAAAGATGCACAGTGTGATGCATTTGCAACTTCATTTCCTACCTGTGTTTTGTATAATAATAAAGGCAACTCGTCGTGCATTTTCAAGAGACTGGCAGCTGGTAGAACTTGTTTGAATAAGTCACGTTCTGATGATAACTGGGCTTAATGCATGTGCGTAAAGTTTTGTCCTAGATTAGCGTGTGGGGATAATGGAAGCTGGTAGGAACTTGTTTAAATAGAGGTGTTTTGTCTATTAAAGCAACATTATGACATTCTTAGAAGTGCTATGTATATGGTTGCAACATGGAGGCGCACACTGTGATGTATTTGAAAGATGCTGGCAGGTTGTAGAAACTTAAATATCTACATGTGTTTGGTATAATAAGTAAGGCAGCCTTATATAAACTTCATTTCCTACATGTGTTTTGTATAATAAGTAAGGCAGCCTTATATAAACTTCATTTCCTACATGTGTTTTGTATAATAAGTAAGGCAGCCTTATATAAACTTCATTTCCTACATGTGTTTTGTATAATAAGTAAGGCAGCCTTATATAAACTTCATTTCCTACATGTGTTTTGTATAATAAGTAAGGCAGCCTTATATAAACTTCATTTCCTACATGTGTTTTGTATAATAAGTAAGGCAGCCTTATAGAAACTTCATTTCCTACATGTGTTTTGTATAATGAGTAAGGAAACTTCATTTCCTACATATGTTTTGTATAATAAGTAAGGCAACTTCATTTCCTTAGCATGTTTTGAATAATAGTTAAGGCAACCTTATAGAAACTTCCTGTCCTACATGTGTTTTGTATAATAAGTAAGGGAACTTCATTTCCTAGATGTGTTTTGCATAATAGTCAAGGCAACATTATAGAAACTTCATTTCCTATATGTGTTTTTTATAATCAGTTAGACAACTTGATTTTCTACATGTGTTTTGTATAATAGTTGAGGCAACCTTATAGTAACTTCATTTCCTAAATGTGTTTTGTATAATAGTTAAGGCATCCTTATAGAAACTTCATTCCCTACATTTGTTTTGTATAATAAGTAAGGGAACTTCATTTCCTACATGTGTTTTGTATAATATTAGTAAGGCAAATACATTTCCTACCTGTGTTTTGTATAATAGTTGAGGCAACCTTATAGAAACTTCATTCCCTACATGTGTTTTGTATAATATTAGTAAGGCAAATACATTTCCTACATGTGTTTTGTATAATAGTTGAGGCAACCTTATAGAAACTTCATTGCCTACATGTGTTTTGTATGATAAGTAAGGCAACTTCATTTCCTACCTGTGTTTTGTATAATAGTTATGGCAACCTTATAGAAACTTCATTCCCTACATGTGTTTTGTATAACAAGTAAGGCAACTTCATTTCCTACATATGTTTTGTATATTGATTAAGGAGACCTTAAAGCTAACTTGGTGGCGCATTTGCAAGATGCAGAAACGGGTAGGATTTTGTTTTCATAGATGTGTTATATGTGTGAAAGACTACAAAGCAACTAAATAATAAATGATAATGTAGGCACATTCAGTGGTGCATTTGTGAAAGTCTGTGACTGTTAAGAACTTTTTTTCATAGATGTGCTGTGATATTTTTTACAAATTTTTTCCTCTGAGTCCTGGTACTCAATAACTTGCAAATCTATGAGTATATTTAACTATATTATTTTTTTAAGAAATTTCAATGCATTTTTGGGATTCACATTATTCAAAACTTAGCATCCCCATAGGTTTTTGTGAGTCCAGGACGCGGGACTTGCAGGTAAAGAAATCACTGGATGTGTTTCATATCAGCCTTGTTCTGGGAAAAGATGGCTTTAACCCTTTGCATGCTGGGAAATTTGTCGTCTGCTAAAATGTTGTCTGCTGAATGTCTAAAATTAGCATTTTCTTCGATTTTTTTTCAAAGAATACTATCAGAATAGCAAACAGTTTGGATCCTGATGAGACGCCACATTCTGTGGCGTCTCATCTGGATCCAAACTGTTTGCAAAGGCCTTCAAAATCCAGTTCCAGCACTCAAAGGGTTATGCATGTGCGTAGAGTGTAGTCCAGATAAGCCTGTGCGTACTGCACTGGGACTATTTCTGCTTTTGTGGAATTTTTTGGTCAAAGGAAGTCTCTTCTTAACAAAAATCCAGCATAGATGGAAAGTGTCGTCCCTGATTAGCTAGTGCAGACTGTGTGATGACTTTTTACGCACATGCATTTAGCTCAGTTTACCCTGGAACTTTTGATAGATGTGTTCTTTGCAAGACAAAATTGGTTATTAATCCTTTGCATGCTGGGAAATTTGTCGTCTGCTAAAATGTTGTGTGCTAAATTTCTAAAATTAGCATTTTCTTCGATTTTTTTTCCAAAAATACTATCAGAATAGCAAACAGTTTGGATCCTGATCGCCACGTTCTGTGGCGTCTCATCTGGATCCAAACTGTTTGTAAAGGCCTTCAAAATCCGGTTCCAGCGCTCAAAGGGTTAACAATGCAACATTCAGATATTTTGAACAAGGTTTTTTACTTGTAAATCATACATTTTCATTTAAAGACATGAGACTCTGTAGTTATGCCAATAGACTTTACTTACGTGGTCCCATACCTATAAAGATGAACATGGCTAGTTTAATAAACACGTCCAGTGATGTATTTGCAAGGCATTTCCATGTGTTCTATGAACAAGGTCACAATGTCATAGTTTAGGTTGAGGGAAAACTTCAGAATAAACATATCAGGCTTTGTAGGTGCTTATTAGTTGGAGAAGTTTCATCAACAAATGTTTGTAAATCATGTTTGAAAAGGTTACCTGTAAAGAAAATATATTCATGTTCATATAAATATTAATGGTGCAGGACTGAGTAATGTTATGTTGAAATTACAATGACAGATAGTGTACAGTGGAAAAATTGTTGAAACAAGTACACTCAGTTTTTCGAAAATAACATATTGTTCTATTTGTCTATCAAAATACAGTATGTAAGGAAACATATTTTTTTTCACTCCATGTATTGTTTATTGGTTGATAAACAACAAATTGAACTTTTGATATGTTGGAATAAAACCATAAGTACCTAAATGTTGTTCTTTGTCAATAGAAAAAGCAGAACTATATTTTGGTATGTGACAATGACCAATACTCTCAAACTCTTGAAGTTAATCTTGCTCAGAAACCAACTGAAAATGGCTATATGCAACCAGCATAAAACCAGAACAGCCTGCAAGTAACTCGCAGTCTGTTCAGGTTCAGGTTTTATGCTGTTTGCTGCTCATCATTACCTGAAGATTGGAAATAAAGGCTTTAAAGAACTTGAATCTAGTAAGAAAGGTCTTAAATTTAATTTGAATTTCTAAGGGACCATAGTCGCGTCAAAGTGCCTATGTAAGCTGTAAAGGGTTAATGTATGTGCGTAAAGTGTTGTCCCTGATTAGCCTATGCACACTTTCGACTTAAATGAAAATTAAAAATATTAAACATACCATTGTATTTTGCAGGTGAGACTTGGGTTCCTATTGGCAAGCCAGGCAGCCCAAGACAGGGTATGAGCCCCGCACCTGGCCACGAGATCTACTGTAGGGTATGCATGAAAGGCCAGCAGTCACTGGCTGTTCTACAGGCTCACATGAGGGTGCATACTGGAGAGAGGCCTTTCAGGTGTGACATCTGTAAGCAGGGCTTCGGCTTTAAAGGGAACTGGAGACGCCACATGGCAACCGTTCATGGGGTCGTTGCTACGGAAAAATGGGGAATTAAAAACTGAGAACCACTTGTAATTCTTACCGCAATAATAGTATTTCAGTGTATTGGTGTTGTGAATTTGTCACGTTCAGTAGACGTCATCATTATTATTGTTTGTATAATTATTATTCTCATATTTGAATGTTTTTAGAAAGGGTTCAACCTGGGTTGTGCTTCATTGCTTATTTACAACTTTAATATGATCGCTAACAATTTGGTTGTTGCCCCTATGAACATTTTATACCTTTAAAGGTTTTTAAACAGTTTGAATAAACATGCTAAGTTTATTGAAATAATGATCCAGTTGGGCAGTGCCCTGTACACTTTCTGATCCTTAATCTTTCCCTATATAGTAGTTTTACCAAAGGCCATGGGTCGGTGTTTGGTTGATATTATGGCAGATTTTGTTTCCGCTTTGAAACTTTAATGCCTCTGAGGATTTTCATATTATTTGGAGTTATTTTCTCCCATGGTTAAATTGAGTGTAATACTCGCATGTTCCTTGGTCAAGGTCACAATTCCAAGGTCAAAGGTGACAAAAGGTTTTTCCTGCTCCAGTTTTTAAATGCATTGGAGTTTTTTGTTCTTTCTTATGACCAGATGATGTGCTGTTTTCAACTCATATGCTTATTTCAGAAAGGTCAAGGTCTTATACCTATATTTTGTTTGTATGCCCCCGGTAGGGTGGCATATAGCAGTTGAACTGTCGGTCCGTCTGTCAGTCTGTGCTTCCGTCCGAAAACTTTAAAATTGGCCATAACTTTTGCAATATTGAAGATAGCAACTTCATATTTGGCATGCATGTGTATCTCATGGAGCTGCACATTTTGAGTGCTGAACGGTCAAGGTCATCCTTCTAGGTCAAAGTTCAAAAAACAAAATCCAAGGGAAGTAACAAGCTTTAAAGGGAGATAACTTCTATTAATTATTTGGCAGGTACAGATCATTTTCACAAGGGAAGTTATAATTTTTAAACCTATTCACTTCATATTTGTTCACAACCCCCAAATAATTTTTAAACCTATTCACTTCATATTTGTACACAACCCCCAAATGGACAAGACCTTTCTACTGACGTATATATTTTTCGCACTTCTCAAAAACATTTACACAGTTATGCTTTTATGTAGTGACAAAGTTACAGTTGGGGGCATCCATGTGGTGTGGACACATTTCTTGTTTCACAAGCTTTTGCTCTGGGGAAAGAGTCACATCTTGTTACAATCCTTGTAAATACCCTGTTTATGTGTATGTTTGACTGGGATATTCGAAAGAAATTGAAGTAAATCTTAGTTTTCTTTACTTATTAAGTGGTTTAAAATGTATTGTAATTAAGTACATGTAGGTATAGGTTTGTTGAATGAGTAATTCAAATGCTTTTTTGTTAACAGATTATTTACCTTCATCCTATTTGTAAACACCAGCGTTTGTGTTCAAGTTTTAGTTGAACGTTATATAATTGATGCAAACTGTAAATTTGTATAATCTATGTGAAAAAAACACAGTTGTGTGTGTGTAAATTATTGAGGTTTCAACATATTGTTTAATAATATCATGTTTGTATGACACATGTGCGTATTGATTTTGTCATGCTGATACATATTTTGTTTTGATATTATGTGTATAATACCTTTGTCAAGTATTAATGCTATAGAAAGGAAACTAAAGCAATTTGTCCTACAAATGTTGCAGTTTAATTGCAATATAATGGAGTTCTTAGCTTATATAAATATTAAAATTCAATAATCCTTGTGTACTTATTTTGTACTTATTTTAAATAACATTTATTCAACATAGTTTATATATTAAAAATATCTGTAACATATTCCCCATCCCCACCCTGTAAATATGGGGCTTAATATCAAGCTAATATGAATGACCCTAATCAGCTGCTGATGAAATACAAACGATGAGAGATTTTATGGTTGACAAATTCACTGAATGGAATGACCTGTGGAGGGTTCCTTAAACAAGGCCCCTGGAAGTGCTTGTATTTTCCACTGCAGATTTAAAGTTTATTGAATTGAGGCCGGAGTGCTCAATTTACTGCAATGTAGTTTATTAATTTGAAGTATACAGTGTTTGATGCCACTTAACATCCAGATAAATGAAAAGATTATTTTTTTTACTTCCAGCACTTCAGATGAACTGGGACGCTTCACCTGACAGGAAAGACACAAACGTGTCCAACTACACTAGAGACATGACTCCAGATCACCTGGGCCTTGACAGTTCGAACGTCGTAACAACACAGCTTGTCCATGATGTGGACGGATTTCGCCTCGAAAGTTCAAACGCCAAAACAACAGAGCTCGTCTGTGATATGGACAGATTTCGTTGCTCCGTCTGTCACAAGGCTCACGCTGCACTATCAAAGCTGACGGCCCACATGCGAATTCATACCGGTGAAAGACCGTTCAAATGTGACCTGTGCTGTCAGACCTTCAGATTCAAAAGCAATTGGAAGAGGCACATTGCTCTAGTGCATTTCAAAGGCATTGATCAATCGAAAACATCTAGTTGAATCATGCAATCAATATTTAAAAAAATAGAATCCTGCACAAGCAACATTTGAAAGTTTTGATGAAGCGTCTCGATAGCTTTCAAATGGCAAAAAAAGTTTATTTTGTCATTCGTATATATTGAAATATTCAAGAGCATAAGGTATCCTTTCTATACCGTTATTTTTTAGTATTTTAAAAAGAGAGTTCTTAACGCTGAACTTTCTACGCCCTCTGACAAGGTGGCATGCAGGGGGTATTTCAGGCACGACATATAGTTTAAGTTTCCTCTGTTGTAAGATTAAGCAACATGCATGGTTTGTATTTTCTGAACCAAAAATGGATTGAAATAAATTTGAATTTTGAGGTGTTTGTTGTATTGATTTTCCTGTATTTTAAACAATGGATTACCAGTAAAACACCATTTTATCATGTGAGACAATATTATGAAAGATAAGAAGATCCTTTCACCCCATTGTGATTGTCATAATGTTAAACCATTTAAAAGGCTGGGACAAACATTTTGGACGGACGTTTCTTAAAAAAAAAGACTTAACAGTCACTAGTGTTGGTCATTCATTATCATTGGTATGTGTAGCTATAAATCACATGCAAAGTCTTCAATTCCACTGATGAGATATATCGGTAGAAGTTTCCTGACGCTTGTAACCATGGCTGAAATTTAAAAAAGCGACAATAACAACAACCGTTAACGCAATCAGAAGCAAAGTGAAAATAGCTTTTGCAACCAGCACAAAACCAGAACAGCCTGCGAGTAATTCGCAGTCTGTTCAGGTTTTAAGCGTTTGCTGCTCATCAGTACCTTACACATGTAGTTGGTAATGAAGCCTTTAAAACTTAAATAGAGAAAGAAAAGTTTTAAATTTACTTTGATTTTCTAAGGGACAAAATGTGTATCTGAGTGGTATAGAGGATATTTGTTAGATTTGGTGGAATATCGATTTTAATTCAAGAGTTATCATTGAAAATATATTTGTCTATGATTATTAGTGAATTAAAATCGATAATTCCACCAAATCCAACATTTTTTATTTTATTTTATGCTTACAAATGATTATGTTTATATTTTTGCCAAAAAAAAGTTAAGGTAAAACAATAAAAAATATAGATAATATAGGTAATTTTCACTGTTTGAACAGTGAATTATCAGTTTTAATTCACTGATATTTTTCTATAAACCACCGGAAAGCATAAAATAAAAAGGTTTAACTTTAAGATGGTTTCTATTTTCAGGCATGATGGAGGGTCACATGTTTGAACTTCAGCGGAGACGACCGGCAAGATTCATTTGTCAGTTCTGTAACAGGCTGTGTTTCTCCAACGCCGACCTGCAGAAGCACCTGCGAATACATACTGGCGAAAAACCGTTCAAATGTGAAATATGTGGGAAACAGTTTGCAGACAAAAGTAACTTCTACAAGCATGTCCGCACATGTGGGGTGCGTCACAGTGACGCCAGAGAGTGATGACATAGAGAGGAACTGATTGCATCATAAATGATCACTCATTCTGTGAAAAGGGGGTTTAAAGCATATGAGTAAAGTGTCCTCCCAGATTAGCCTGTGCAGTCCGCACAGGCTTATCAGGGATGACACTTTACGCTTCGATTTTTGTTTTTTTTGTTTACGTACATGCATTAAACCCCCTTTTCACAGAGCGATGCCCAAATATAAACAGCGACTTGCACAAATATGTGACATCTTAAATCCAGGGGCGTCAAAAATGCTGTTACATCCTAATAATGTAGTAAATAGTTTGTGACAATAACCACCCATTATGGAAAACAAACATTCACTGGTTACTTACTGGGCAGTGAATTCTTTATTTCCAGAAATCAAGTGTACTTATTTCTAGCAGACTTTTTAAGGAGGTTTTCAGGATCTGAATGTAGATTGTACATGGTAAATTATTGAATTGTTTTAGTGTAAGCTTTTGTGATTACCGTTTGCCAGTGGTGCGTCCTTAACATTTACCTTGTGAACCCATCATTTATTGTTCAATCTTTATGAAACCTGGCCAGAACATTTGTCCCAATTATATATTGGCTGGGTTCAAAACAGCATCTAGTGGAGGAAAAGCTAGGTCAAAGAAAAAGAAAAGAAAAAGCCTATGAAAACTAGAACTCAAATGTTTTGCCCATCATGATTCCAGTCCATAAAAAAAATGGGGGCCAGGCCCTAGAGAAATTTTACTTATATGGCTATACTAAAACCTTGAGAACATTCTATAGGTGACATCTAATTTCCAAATCTTCATGAAACTTGCGTAGAAACTGGGTCGCATGGGTAAAAATCTAGGTCACTAAGTCAAATTTAAGAAACAGCTTGTAAAAACTTTGTATATATTTAATTTGTTATAGGTTTTTAGCATCAAGATTTTAGGTTATGATGTTATGAATTGCAATTTTTGTAACTTAGTTTACTGTGTTGTCAAATAAAGCAACAAGCATTGTTTGTGTTTTCTGTAAAAGATATGAAATAAATTTGAATTTTGCGATGTTTATGTTGTATTGATGATCATGTATTTTACTCAATGCCGTTATGCTTATATAAAGACCCTATTTTATTTTGTCAGCCATTATTTTGAAAGATTGGTCGTCTTCAATTTAGCAAATGAAATGAATTAGAAGCAGATGCATTAATCCTGTCATCATTATAAAATGAGCCTCGCTCTGTGAAAACGGGGCTCAATGCATGTGCGTAAAGTGTCATCCTAGATAAGCATGTGCAGTCCTCACAAGCTAATCAAGGACTAAACTCTCCGCTTTTATGGTATTTTTTGTTAATAGGAAGGCTCTTTTTAGCGAAAATTCAGTTTAGGCAGAAAGTGTCATCCCTGCAGACTGCACAGGCTTTTCTGGGATGACACTTTACCCACATGCATTAAGCCCCATTTTCCCTGACCGAGACTCAAATGTACAAAAGCAACAAAAAAAAATGCATTTACTGACCAATCCTGTCAATTTTCAGTGTCGGTGGAAAGGAACATGATAGAAAGCCAGCGGACAAGACATGCAAGATTCACGTGTCGCTTCTGTCAGAGGATGTGCTGTTCCAACGCCAACCTGCAGAAACATCTGCGTACTCATACGGGAGAACGACCGTTCAAATGTGGCATGTGCGGAAAACAGTTTGCGGACAAAAGTAACTTCTACAAGCATGTCCGTACATGTAGCGCTAGAATTGGTGATGTCAAATACGTATCGTGAAATCATATTCTGACACTGACATCGTAGACTTGGATGTCATGAAAACAAAGTGATGACATCATATTCGCAGTGACTTTGTCAAATATATATCATTTGTACAGAAGAGAGACATAGCAAAAGCCTCAAGCTTTTTTATCAATTCTGTCAATTTACACGTTGCAGTTCTAATGTTAAGCATATTTTGTCCAAAGAAGCATGTATGTTTGTATTGTATTATACTGCTTACATGTTTTCTACAAATAGCTCAATAAACATTGTTAAAACCAAATATCTTTTTGTGACATGTTGAGTTTGTGTTATGTAGATGTTTATCAAGTTCACAAGAATTTATTACCATATGGGCATCGGTCTTTCCCCAAAAGATGTGTTGGCTTGGTGACGAGTTACAGCTCATGATACAGGTGACACCCCATGCCAGAGATGACCTGGTTTTTCAGTGGCCTGTGTGAAACAGGTAGTTCTCTACACCTCGGTTTAACATCTTGTGAGAAATACTTGTTACTAGGCTAATTTTCAACCAACCTGCAACCCCCAAGGCATGGAATGAGACTATTACCACGAGACCAAGGTCTTTGTTGACATTTTAAACCCAGTGGCAGCATAAACACTTTGCTACATCTTAATAATACAGTGGTATCAAAAACCCACATAATTACAACATACAACACACACTGGCATCATTGAGTGATATTAGGTAGTTAGTGATAACATACAAACACAAAGTGATTATGAATGCAGAGAATTGAACATCACCTTTCATATGATGTAGTTGTCTTTTGTCAAAATGCTTTTTTCAAGGATGTTTTTAGACTCTGATCTTTGTTGTATAAGTAATATTTTGGCATTTGTTCATATTCTAGATAGAGTTTCAAGTAACATGTAAACATGGCGGAGTATTTAATTATATTATGATGTCTGGATAGGTTGAACTACTGATAACGTGTTATTTGTGAATTCCCAGTGACTTCAAGATAAAGAAGTTCTGTTACTGACTCAGTCATGAATTGATGCCTCCTCATGTTCTAGTCCTTGCATGTAAAATCCATCATCCTCAACTCTTTTTATGTCCACCAGTATATACTGGGGGACATATTGTTTTTGCCCTGTCTGTCTGTCTGTTGGTCTGTCTGTTGGTCTGTTTGCGCCAACTTTAACATTGGCCATAACTTTTTCAATATTGAAGATAGCAACTTGATATTTGGCATGCATGTGTATCTCATGGAGCTGCACATTTTGACTTGTCAAAGGTCAAGGTCATCCTTCAAGGTCAAAGGTCAAATTTATGGGTCAAAATCGCTCAAAAGTGGACATAGTGTTTCACAAACACATCTTGTTTTTAACCTTTTTATATTTATCACATACAGTTCTTAGTTCTGACTTATCACATGTTAACTAGTCTCAAAACAGCCATTTATTGAGGAAATATTAATGCAAGGAGAGAAACTATATAAGAACTATTTCTTAACCCTTTCAGTGCTGGAACCGGATTTTGAAGGCCTTTGCAAACAGTTTGGATCCAGATGAGACGCCACAGAACGTGGCGTCTCATCAGGATCCAAACTGTTTGCTATTCTGATAGTATTCTTTGGAAAAAAATGAAGAAAATGCGAATTTTAGAAATTCAGCAGACAACATTTTAGCAGACAACAAATATTCCAGCATGCAAAGGGTTAAGTTTCGATCCTTTTTCTAGTTCTGACTGTATGGTGCATAATTGATATACACTGTATTTTCCAAAAGAATAAATATGTCATTAAATGATTACCTGTTTATCCCTACTGGATATGCAAGTGTGAAATAAATATGTTTAAACTAAACTAAAGAAGTTCAGCAGTAGTTGCAAGCTTCATGTCGCCATGTTACATGTTATGATAACACTTTACACTTAATCGCTCAGAAGCAACGTGAAAATGGCTTATCCAACCAGCATAGAACCAGAACAGCCTGTGAGTAACTCGCAGTCTGTTCAGGTTTTATGCTGTTTGCTGCTCATCAGTATCTTATTGTTGGAAATGAAGCCTTTAAAACTAGAAAGTATGAAGAAAGGTATTTAATTTAATCTGATTTTCACAAAAACATTGAAAACACGTCTACAGTTGTACCTTGTCTATTTTGCAGTTTATATGGACGAGCCAGGATTGCTCTTGGAAAACAGGGCTTAATGCAAGTGCGTAAAGTGTCATCCCAGATTAGCCTATGCAGTCCGCACAGGATAATCAGGTACGACACTTTATGCCTAAACTGGATTTTTGCAACAAACAGACTTTCTTTAAACCAAAAATACCATAAAAGCCGAAAGCGCCGTCACTCATTAGTCTGTGTGGACTGCACAAGCAAATCCGGGGCGACACTCTTCACTCATGCATGAAGCCCCATTTTGCCAGAACAAGGCTCAAACTTAAGATATACCTTGTCTATTTTTAGTTTATACGGACGAGGACCTGTCATCGTTCCAGAGAAGACCAGCAAGATTTGAATGTCAGTTCTGTAACAGGCAGTGGTGCTCCAAAGTGGATCTGCAGAGACATCTGCGAACACACACCGGAGAAAAACCGTTCAAATGTGGCATGTGTGATAAACAGTTTGCAGACAAAAGTAACTTCTACAAGCATGTCCGTAAATACCGACATGGGGATATAGAAACGAAGAAAAATAAAGGCGTTGAAATAATATATACCGATACACTCAAAAAGTCATAAATATACAGCCATGACATAAATGTACATTCATGACATCATATAAACTTAGTTTATAGTAACGAGGTAGTTGTTCACAGTTTGGCAATTCAAGGAATGACAATCCTCCTTATTTCAGCTGTTTGCCATGTTTTCTACTGAAAATTGTCATCAGTTGTTGAACTTTGTGGGAATCGCAAAGATTGAGGCGGGGTAGGGGATTTAATTTTTTTTTTTTTTTTT